>JAKCPI010031163.1:0-129734 GCA_023213315.1 Euborellia annulipes
AACACGCTTCAACATAGCGGTTGGCAACAGATGCTAGTGCCGTAGTGATTCCGAGTCTTCCAAAGTTGTAAGCCTTGGGGGAACAAAGGCTTGATCCTTGAGATTTGAAGACTCGCATCGCTACGACACTAGCGTCTGTATCAACCGAAATGTTGAAGCATGTTTGGAAGAAATTCGAGTATCTCGACATACCAGGTAGTTCTTGTTACGGGTGACAGCCATGTAGAACACTTGTGAGAATATTACAAATCGAGAATAAGCTTTCCTTCCGTTTTCATCTGAGCCCCATTTGGGAGTCTATTCGGACTCGGGGCCTGGAGGGACCCTTCCCCATCGCTACGCCTCTGCACCCAAGACATTTTAGGAGAAATCTTAATGCCTCCTCTTAACTTCTTAAGTCAAACAGGAAAATGCGAAAATTGAGCCTTAAAGAGTATCAATTATATACAGTATATTTTTTTAAAATAATAAATGAATAATGTTGTATCGACAGATATTAGTCCGATAAAATCGATAGTTAGGTGGTAACATTTTGATTTTTCAATTTGATTGAACTCGATTGTTGTCATAAGTTGATATTGCCTTTGATCGTTGATTAAAAACTTATACAATATATGAAATTTTGATTCAAATCCATCCGTTCCAAACAAAGAGATTGTCTAAACAACTTTTCTTTTTTAAACAGTTATTAAATTTCCAATAAAAAAAAAATACACGTTAATCTCAAGACATTTTTGTCACCTTAAATTAAGATTATATTTATTTGATCTGTTAAATCTTGCTTGTCTTATTTATTTGTTAATTTCTTTAATCATTCATTATTCGGTTGAAGAATCAATGACGTCAGATCTGATTAAATTTTATTTTGCATATGTTTAGCCTCGATATTTTTCGAAATCTGCCATAAATGGAAAATATCTATTGGCATTTTGCGAAATATTTTTATTGTTGCTCTATTCAGTGGTGGTCCCAGGATTTTTTTTTAAGACGAGGTGCCAGAAATTACTAATGTAGGGGGGAGGCAGTGGCGCATTCAAGAAATGGAAGGTAATGCGTTCAATAATGATTTAGATCCAGATTCAAATTAATTAAAGAATTTTTTATATGATAAATATTTTTTTCTGTAACCCTCTGTAACCCCCCCCCCCCAACTTAATAACTCTATTACGAAAAAAAGATTATTCTAGTCGACGATCAGACCATAAATAGAGATCTTCTCCGTGACTTTAATTTTTTTTTTTTAATCAATAAACAAAGAACATAGAATGGTCTTTTTTTACTTTCTCTTACCCTATATTTAGAGAAAGTATTGCGATCATGTCAAAAATTCGATATGGAGATTTTGATGGATATATATGTTTTGAGGTCCCTTGAATCAAAAAAAGTGGGTAATAAGCTTTTGAACAAAATCGGCCAAAAATACTAGTACTTTACTGATGTATTTTTTCAGTTTTTTGCAATTTTCTCAAAACTATTTTGTTTAAAATCCATAAATCAACTATTTTTTAGATGCTCTTTAAAGATTATCAGAGAAAATTGTTTGAAGTACACTTTACTGATGTGGAAGCATTCGTATCTCATCTCCATCTATGAATCGTGTGTTCATTCAATGGAGCCTTCCTTCACTATGATAGGGCTGCGCCAACCTTTAAAAGGATCCATCCAACTGAGCTGGTAGAGCGATACTTATTAAATATTTAAATAAAAGTTAAATATTAGTTTTGACACTATGGATGAAATTTACTTAAATATTTGTATGTTATTTTGATTTATTTATTTATCATCGATAGAGGTGTCATCCTTAACTTTATATTAGTTTAATGGCACATTCGAAATATAGAGATAAAGAAGAGAGCAGAGTTTGGCTAGAGTTAAAACAAAAGTATTTTTTCCTAAATATCAATGATTTTGTGGAAATGGTGTGTGTTTGTTATTAGAAGAGAGAGAAAGTGAGAAGGGAGATTATTCCCAAAAGCATTGATTCAATTAAATCAAATCAAATGGATCGCCTCGCTTATTTATTCGTAAAACATTGGAATCCGATTTTTAGTTTAAAAGTTCAATGACTCTGAAATAAAATTCAAACAATGTTTAGGCAACTTTCCCTATAATACTCTTATCAAGTCTAATTGGCCTGATTTTTTTTTCCACCACATCAAGATCTCTCTGTTCAAAAAACTTGTCTCCTGTGCATTTTTTATTTTCTTTTAATAAATTAATATAATTTTTGAATTATTTTCACACAAAATAATTCAAAAGTCTTAAGGAACTTTTAATACATTTCTTTTTTCAGTAGAGTGACGGACAATATTAAATACCACCCTAAGGATTACCTGCCTTTTAGCCTTGAGCGTAGGCAAAAATGTATGATGGTCTGTTTAAAGAATAGAATTTAAATAAACATTCCCCCTACAATTCTACAAAATAAAAATTTTATTATTATAATTTCACTTTATTTTTAGATTATTTATGCTACTGTATTTAAATGTTATTAGTCATAATAATAATTAAGAATTTTAAAATAAAAAATTTCATATTCTATATTCATCTCATGACATATAATGTAATTAATAAATAATTAAATAGAACAAAATATGGATCACAATTGATATTGATGTTAAAATTTTAATTTTTTTTAAGGCCTTTATCGGCATCTGAGACCATTTAGACCCCCTTCCGTTTCAATTGATTGGTATCCATTTCAATTTGTGGCATGAGACGGGATGCGAACCCTCGACCTTTGACACCAGAAGCTAATACTCTACCTCTGAACCATAGGTCAAGGACATGGCATGTTAAAGCTAAATGGCCACACAGCGGAAACGACTTGAATTAAATTAACAAAAAAAAAATTAACGAAATGAAAATAATTTCTTTTTCTGAAGCCATTAACGAATCTAAACCATTTATTGTTCTATATTACAAAAATTTGTTCGTTATCCTTATGACAACACTAGCCCAAGTGGATACTCAAATTGCATCAGAGTATGGGAGAGTTAGTTGGTGGGTGGCGATCGCCACTCATACACAAATGCCAATCGATAAGTAATTCGTCTACTATTTATTAAATAAAGAAAGAAAACTCGCTTCGTAATCATTTCTAATTCGATTTTATATCAAGCATGTCCGTACGTTTGTTTGTGGTTTGAAAATTTATAAATTATTTCTCACTTTTTCCGTTGTTAAATAACAATTAGAAAAATGATCAATAAATAACAAGTGAGAGAGAGAGAAAGGGGCGGGGGAGGGGGAGTATGAAAAACACATTCAATCATTTTTCAATTAATTTAATATTTATTGAGAAAAAAAAAAAATTAAATATTGTTGGCGAGTAGCACTCAAAATCGACACTGGAAAAAAGTATCAACATGAAGTTAAAAAAAATATCGAATTAAAATAAAAAATCTTCCCAACCCACTTATTAATTTCTGATAACTAAATTTACTTGGGGGGATTGGAGAAAATAAATCAAATTTTTTTGAGTGTATCAATATACAATCTCAGAAACCAGCAGGGCTCTCGGCAGTCTGAATTTATGAAACGGTTTGTGAATTACTGCAAAAAATAATTATCGGATTTTTTTGTGACGACATAGAGGTCTATAGACCATTTAATTTCCGACAGTATGGTATATTTGAATTCAAGATATAAAATATATAAGCAAAAATATTCAGAAAATTTAACTATTCATCCTATCTTTCCTATGAAGTATAAGAGTAAAGTATGCTTCAAAAAATGTCAAGGGCAAAATGAGAATATACATTATAAAGAGCGTCTAGAAAATAATTGTTTTGTAAATTTCAATCAAAATTGTTAGAGCGAATTTTGAGAAAATCGAAAAAAAATTAAAAAATTACATCAGTAAAGTACTTGTACTTTTTGGCCGATTTTGATCAAAAGCTTTGTGTCACGTCTCATGGGGGTACCTAACTTAAATATAAAATTTTAACTTCGTAGCTCTTTTCATTCTTGAGATATTTTGTTCACAGACGCAAAAACATGCCATTTGCAGGACCCTTTTTTGGACCTCAAAACATGTATTTCCATCAAAATCTCGACATCGAATTTTTAATACTAATCCAATATTTTCTCTCTATATATACATATATAGGTAAGAAAAAAGTCTTTTTAAAATCACTTTTTTAAATGAGATAGAAGCACACTTTATGTATTTCACTCGTCAAAACGATGCAATCAAACTGTAGATCTATCGCCAATAAATATTCATGTGCTAAACTTGAAGACACGAAACGACAAAATTTATATTATATAAAATCTTTCCCTATACTTAGCTCTAGTCTAATAAAGCGAAATAATTATCTTACAAAAGAGCTTTGATCCAATTTACAATTCATCATCCGCTCCGTTATATTAAACATTTATTTGATTGTTTAAGGTCAAGTAGACATTTCTTTTATAATCTAATTTCATTGGAACGTTAATTCGTAAAATAAATTAATTTTAACTTTGTTAAAGAATAGACAAAACACCCGAAGCGGCTTACTTCACACGATTATTATAGCTAATATTATAGTTTTTTTTTTTGCAAATTTCTATCACCTTATAATAAATATTTAATTAAAAAAAAAAAAACAAGTTGTACAATTTTCGTTAAATAAATATCATAAAATCAAGTGGAAAGTGAAGGTTGGCTAGAAACATAGTGGGAGTGTAAAATTGAGTTGTAACGTGGAGCAGCACGTGAATGAATTTTGCTTTCCATTTGGTCACGTGCAACGTCTCATGTACGATGTATAGAAAATTGCTCATTTGGATATAAATATAACACAACAGATCAAGGTTACGAATTTTTTTTTTTTTTTTTTTCTAACACCTTAAGGGCAGTAGAGCAAATCAATTATTTTTAATCGATTAGAATTATAATAATAAAAAAAAGGGAGGAAATTAATAATTAAATAAAATGAAAGAAAATTCGATTAACCATGCAAATGTATAATTTACTATTGTGAACGATTTATCTGAGATTTGACAGTACAAGACGGAGAAAGGATTAAATTCCTTTTGAATTTCGATGCCAAAATAGAAATTTAATATGCTTGTATGTGTGACTCGGACTGGGATCCGAACCCACACCCCTTGGCTTTTAAAGATTATCAATATTGAGACTCTTAGCTGATATAAGTCCGATTGTCTGTAGGGATATTCAAAAATAATAGAAATTAAATTACAAACAAAAATGGCCTAGTACATAATCACGCTAAAGTGAACGGTTCGGGAGATAGAGGGGTAAAATTTGTAATTCATATAATGGTTGCCATGGTAACAAGATATAAATATTTCTCTATCTGTGTCTCCTTTCATATGAATTATAAATTTTACCCCTTTATATCTCCCGAACCGTTCACTTTAGCGTGATTATGTACTAGACCATTTTTGTTTGTAATTTAATCTGGATTATTTTTGTATAGATGAATTTTTGCGGAAAACCGCATAGTTTTCGAGATATTTGCGAAAAACCATCTTCACGCAACTTTACAGGCTTATTCCCGCCAAAGGCCCCGGTACTGGAAGTGCTGACTCTAGAGTATCTTTCCATCACTAAAAAGCAACCTATTCTGTAAAAATATTAGCCTTCGGAAAACTCTTGCCCATTGTGTCGCCAGCTCTCATTATTTAGAAACTTTATATATTTAAATTAGGGCTCTAGGCAAATTTATTCAAATCATTTAGTAATCAAATGATTTAACTAAATATTTTTCGAGATCTATTATTTGAATAAGATAATAGTATTCAAAATACCTCGATTCGGACTTTAACTGAGTCATAGATATATTTAACAAGACATGTGAGTGTTTTTTTATTGATGAGGCCAAACATCCCATGGCCCCCGGGAATCGAACCCAGGATCTCCGCCTTTCCGGGGCATAGGCGTGCTATCCATTGCACCAGGCCACCGGACCCTCGACCTGCATCAATAAAACTCACTTCTTCCCCTTATATGCAGTTAGTCGCGCAAGTTACTAACTCGTAACGAAAACGTGAAAAACTTTAAAGAAAAATTTAGTAAAAAAATCGACCAAAGAAGTCCAGAGAAATTCATAAAAGAGAATACAAGAACTCACAAAGCTCGTTCACTCAAAACAAATCGCAAAGATTATAAAAAATACAATAAATTTTTTGGTTTGGGACCCTATGAAACCACGATGCAAGTGAAACTTTTTTTTCGGATCGTAGGCGTTTAAGTGAAAATTTTCAGAAAATTATTCAATTAAGGGTATTAAAATCGCGTTTTTAATCTTAACCCATATCCTACCAGTGTTGCGTTTGCGCAACACTAATTAAAAAAATTTTTTTCTCTTCAACTAATAGAGCTTTCGTTTTAATTATTTTTTTTATATATTCTTTATTATGTCCTTTTGTCTCTTAATCATAGATAATGCCTTTTTTTACAACCTTTCATTATGATTTATTTTTTTAAACTTGGGCACCTGAAAAAGTGTATTTTAAAGATTAAAATATTTATTAATTAAATATTTTTTTTTTATTTTTTTTATTTATTTATTTTCTTAGAAGGTCTAATGACCACTCTAAACCTTCTTTGTCCTTTGTTTTTGCAAAACAAAGAAATTATTTGCTTACAAACTTCAGTGTTTCGTTTGCGCAACGTTGGGAGGAAGTGTGAACAAAAAGGTTCTAAACCCTATTAGTGATTTGACTATTGGACCCCTCATTTTTCATAGAATTTTTAACTTCTTTACAAAAACGAAAGTTTATCGACTCTTTTCTCTCATTTTTGTTCATTTAAAAATAAAAAAAATTAAAAAAATTCTCTCAAAGAATCGGGGTAAGTGCGGAATAAGATAAATTTTTTTTTTCAGTGGTTACATTATGTAGCCATCATTTTAGCAGAGATCCACTAAAAACGGTAAAAAGATATAATAGGAAAAAAGGAGAGGAAATAAACATCTCTCAAACTAAAATAATATCTCAATACAATTTGGGAATGGGAGGTGTTGATTTGCACGACAATGCAATTGCAAAATATACGTCAAGAATACTTGAAAAAAATGGTGGTGGCCTTTATTTATAAATAGTATAGATTCCACAATAGTAAATTGTTGGAAACTATATAATATTGCTAATAATAAGCAAATTAGTCAATTAGATTTTAAGTCGGCTTTAGTGTTAAGTCTATTGAAAATGGAAGAGCGTTGCGAGCCAAGTGGCTCGGAACCTTCCTCTGTCCATGACATGGTACATTTGGTGATATCGAATGAAAAAAAGTGAAGAAGGTGTAAAGTGTGCCTAGTCCGACTATTTATATATGTAATAAATGTAAAGTACATGTAAATGTCAAGTGTTTTTCGAAATTTCACACAAAATGATTTATTTTTATATCCCATATCCTCCCATCGTTTCGTAAACGCAACACTAAAAAAAGTTGTATAAAATAATTATTTAATTAAAAATATCAAAATAAAGTTGTCAAATACATATAAGAAAACATGTGGGATGAATATATGTAAATATTTTTAATAAAAAATTTAAAATAAAAAAAATGATTTTTTTTTTAAGTTCTTGAATCCTCCCAACGCACATAGGAGTATTTGAAGTAAAAACCCGATCAAAATAGAAAAACTCAAAATTGATGCTTCTTTATCTACTATAACCGGTTTATTGGAATCAAGGACGGATCCAGAGGTGTTTCTCGGGAGGGGGGGGTTAACCTGGTGTGACTGGTCGCACAACACAATTTTTTCTTAATTTCGGAAAATTTTAAGGCGCATTCTGGCCAATTATTTATTATTTTCCTTATATAAGAATATAAATACGCGTACAAATAAAATTTTTAAGTATTAATTTTTAAAATTTTACATTAAAAATAAAATTTTTTTCGAAAAAAAGTATTTTTTTTTTCAAATCTCGTGGAGGGGGGTTATTACCCCCTTTACACCCCCCCAACCCTTCCGGTTCGGCTACCTGGTCATAACATCACTCGGAACCCAGTCATTGTGTCAACTGCTTGTCTTGGTTCTAGGCGCTCTCATTTTCGTTAGTCAGTTTTTTGTGCAAAATGTCTTCATGTGGTGGTCAACAGAAAAAAAACGACTTGAATGTGGAAATTGAAGGTATGCTCTCTATATTACAGTATATTTGATTCAGTTTAAACGTAATTATCACTGTTTCTTATAAATATCAAAAGTCGCTTTTTTGTACGTTTTTTTTTAAGAAAATTTCAGACAAATTAGTGTTTTTGTTTATGTGTCGCGGCTTGTCGCCTCAAACTTTTTATCTGGGCATAAAGTTTAGTCCTTTAGGATGTAGAAACAAGAAAAATATATCCCCCCATCTCACCCTATATTTTCTTATAGTATTTTTACGTGAACGAGGGACTCCGTTCTTCGGGAGGACATGAAGTTAGTTGAATGAGTCTTTCTTCCATCAAATTCATTTTTTCTTCTATTTTTTTTTCCTTTGAACTCTTTCAAAATATCATAGAACTCCATTCTGGTAATTTTTTAACTCTTCCCAAAGGATCTATAACAAAAGAAAACTAAAATTATACTAAATCGATTTAATGAATTTCTGTTCCCTCGTTCACTTTAAAGTCTAATAAAAAAATATGGGGTGAGTCGGGGTGAAATGTTTTTCTTGTTTCTACATCCTAAAAGACTAAACTTTATGCCCATATAAAAAGTTTGAGGCGACAAGCCGCGACACATAAACAAAAACACTAATTTGTCTGAAATTTTCTTTAAAAAAATGTTCAAAAAAAGCGACTTTTGATATTTATAAAAAACAGTGATAATTACGTTCAAACTTAATCAAATATACTGTAATATAGAGAGCTTACCTTCAATTTCCACATTCAAGTCGTTTTTTTTTCTGTTGACCGCCGCATGAAGACATTTTGCACAAAAAACTGAGTAACGAAAATGAGAGCGCCTAAAACCAAGGCAAGCAGCTAAAACAATGACTGACTTCCGACTGACATTGTGACCAGATAGCCGAACCAGAAGGGTCGGAGGGGCTGGATTCCAATAAGCCGGTTATAGTAGATGAAGAAACATCCATTTTGGGTAGCATTAGGTAAACTTTGAGTTTTTCTATTTTGATCGGGTTTTTACGTCAAATACCCCTATGTGCAACGTTGCGTTTGCGCAACACCCGTTTCCCGTGAAGTGTGCAGTGCGGGAATTTTTTTTTTTATTTTTCTCACATTAGTGGAGACCTAATATAACTATTTATAGGAAAAAATTTTAAATTTTCAAAAATTTTTAAGGCTGGTAGAATATGGGTTAACCTAATAATTGGAAAATGGGAATGATAATGGGAAATCAATAGACGCATGTTAAAAACTGAGAACAATATTTATTTAGTAATTGAAGATTTGAATCATTTTAAATTATTTTAAAAATTATATTTTATCAATTTAAAAATTGAATAAATAATAAATCTCACAATTATTTTTTTATAATTCCTCATATATATTAAATTTCAAATTTTCTATTTTTGTCGTCACGGCTTGTGACGTCATGGCTTGTAGCGTCACGGCCTCTGACGTCACGACTTGTAACGCGACATGCTGATAGAAGAGCGAAAAAATTTGAGGCCATCAAATAAAAGTTTCACTTTAAAAATTTCTTTTCTGTCTTCTTATTTGTGAACATTTGTTCTTATTTAATTTAATTTCTCTTTTTTTTCATTTATTTTACGAATTACCTTTCAAGTTGAAATGAAGAATACATTTTTCCTTTGAGAGCGAATATAATATTTCCCTTCCCTCGATGAGGAGATGATGAGCCGGCACGCTGAGGTCCCCCTTCAGTCTTTTTTTTTTTGAAATTCAGACTAGTGAATAATTTACGTCACGGTGAAAAATAACACGAAAACAAATTGCCAACCAACGACGACGTTTATTCCCGAAAAAAATAAATAAAAAAAAAACTTCATTCATCGCATCGCTGATCCTAAACTTTTTATTTTTTCTTTTTTTTAACGGTGAAAAAAAAATCACCTCAGCTGTTTATTTTTATCTGATTAAATGCAACATGTTTCAATGAATGGATTTGACTTCCGACTTATGATGAATTTTTTTTTTAACTTTTCGATTTGAAATAAAATAAAAAAATAATCGCAGGTGTGTTTTGTGGGTGACTGAATCAACACGGCACGTGACTTGAATTGGTTTAAAAAGAAATAATATTTTTTCAGGTGAATACGGATGTGAAAAAACCATTAAAAAGATTAACCCTATTGTTATCATCATTATTTTATTTACCTTTTGGAAATCAATTAAAAGATCTTCTATTGTAGCAATTTTATTTAAATTATGTATACCAGTTGATCCGCCAAGATTGTTGCTATTAAGCAATGTCAATGCACGTCTGAATTTAGGTTGGTAGGCCCCGAAAAACGAGCGTGTGGAACGTCTCTCGGTAGCCTTCTGTATTAAATAAAATAAAATATTATACAATCAAACCCAAATGGCCTCTGTAGTCGAAAAAGTAAATAAAAAAAAATAAATAATAATGTGCGATTATTTGTTATGTATTTTTCTTATTTTAAACACTTTTTTTAATTTTTTGTAAGTTAGCGGTTTTTTGATCGATCTTGATTGTCAAAAAATTGCTACATTAAAATTTTAATGATTCGTTGATGAAATTTATTTAATTTTATTAATAAATATTTCTCCCTATGCTAGAGAAAGTAAAGAGTAATATACCGTATAACATTCATCACTCGATTTTCTTTATTAACTCTATTTCGTTGATATGTGACCCATTATTATGATCTTAAGGGGGTCCGGGAGCGAAGTGGTTACACATGTTTTTCCCGATAAGATGGCGTAGTGTGTCATAAAAAGTATGCCCAAAAATCAAGTAATTCAAAAATTTGCCAAGAGATGTCAGAATGGTAGCTAATAATATTTAATGCATTTGGTTGATTTTCATTGATCTTTTAACAATAAATACTTTATAAATATTATTATATATTATGTACCTTTTATAAAAGCATAAAAATATAATATATAAATATAGGCCAGATATAGGCTAATTCTATATCGTCTGTTAGACTAGCCTGCCATCTATTGCAAGAATGCCGAACTAATTTGACAGTTGGTTTTTAAATAAATCATCTAAGCTTATTTTAAAAATTTCTTAATTAATATGTGATTAATTATAACAATAAATTCATTTTTAAAAAAATTAAAGATTATTGGGACTGATTGTTTTTTTGTATTTGGTTGATAACAAAAAAATTAATTACGATAATTTTTTAATAAGTCATTAAAAAAATTATAGCTCGATGTCCCAATAATCACTTATGAATTTAATTCATTTAAAAAAAAACAGTTTTGAAAAATTCCTTATAATAGTCTAGTTTTTTTTAAGTACCTACGTTTAGACGTCGCTCCTGGACCCCCTTAACAAACAAAAATAAATCCTTGCTAGAGGTGTACATAGGTAAGCAATTAGCTAGTTTGAAATTTTATTTTTATATTTAGATTTAGCTAATGAAAAATAAATTTTTGTAATGAATCAATTTTAATTATAGCGCGCTAGTGAAAATTTCAATTTATGTAGATTATCATCCAATATTATTAAATATTTGGAAAATGATTTTCATTTTGATAATCCTTAACCCATCCAATATCTATGAATAAATTTTAAACCAAAATCATTATTTGCGCGATTAATTTAACCACCAAATAAAATCACTCTTTTGAACATTCAATTTCTAAGGCAAAATCAATGCATAATAAATTATATATAAATTTAAATTAATTTATTAATATTCAATCAATGTGTGCAAAGTTGTTTCAAGCTTTAAATTATAATAAGTTTGAATAGTTGGGGGAAACGCAAAACAAACTTTTTTTTAACATGTTTAGGGAGGGAAAAATAAAGTTTTTCACCCAGGTTTGTATACCGAAAAGGTAACTTAAAAAAAAAATTCTTTCACCCAATTCGATTTTGATAATGTGAAAATATTTACGAGCGAAGAAAATAATAACATATTACTGACATTGTAAATGTGTAATATCATCAAATACAGGCTAATTGCAATTAATAAACAATCGACAATGTACAACAATATCTTGCAAAGGCATTTATTTGCAGAGTCAGCAATATGTTGTTTCTCACTATTTAATAATAAATGTGTAATTATTAATATTTAAAAATTAATATTTATATAGACCTATTAATATTTAAAAGTTAATAAGCATGGGCGTAGCCAGACTCTTGTTAGGGGGGGGCCAACTCCTCGTTAGGGCGAAGAGGGGGGTTTGCAATTAATATCTACATAGAGTATTAATTATTTATTTAAATAAAATAAAAAAATTAAATTAATGTAGTGAATTGGAGTGTTAAAAAAAAATTTCCAATGGGAAAAATATATATATATATTTTTTTTTTAATTTTTAGGACCAGCCAGGGGGGGGCAACGGCCCCCCCCTGCCTCCCCCTGGCTACGCCCATGTTAATAAGTGGATTGGAACTTTTTCATGTGTTGGTTTTATATAAAAATTAATATAATTTGAAATGTCCTTTATATCGAAATATTAATAAAGAGAGAAAGAATATTTTATTATATTTTTAATTTTCATAATCTAAATTCGTTTGAGTTTATAATAAAAAAGAATAAATAAAAAGAATTTTTATATTAATAGAATAATTCGGATTATTTCGAGATTGCCCTGGGCTAAGTATTGTAAAAAATAAAAATATATTTATAAAAAAAATGTAATTAATTATCTTGATAATTCTATTATATAAATGCCTTTCTACAGCTACGCAGACGAATTTAGACTATTTATTTCATACTCTAATGATAAAACCCAGGTGAAGGTTAATTTTCTAAAATCACATTGTAAGTAGACCTCTATTGTTGTGAGGATGGGTGTAAAAAATAAAAATTATTTTAATTAACTCTGCTTTAGCTTTGAAATAAAGTTCCTTATGTTAAATCATGTTTTGTACGAACAGAATCTATTCAATTTGAACCATGTAAATTTTGCTGTATATTTCTGTAAAATGCATAAATTGACACTAAGAGTGAACAGATAAAACTGCTTTGTTTCTCTTTATATACGGAAATAAAATAAAACTGCTTTATTGTTTACACTTTACTTTTTTTTTTTAACATTCACACTCACATTCACACACACATTCATACAGTCTTTTCGGCAACTCAGGCCATTTAAGACTTTTACGATAACCGTTATATAAATAATTATATTTATTGGGGGTCCAGGCATTCTTATTTAAGCCATTTGGTATCCAAGTGGCTACACTTTACTTCAAATTAAAATTAGGTATACAATGAAAATGAAAAGGCGGCGATAGGTGTTAGTCAACCTCAGAAAGGGGAGATTGGCCCCAAAAGGTTGGGAACCACTGGTTTAGAGCCCTGAAGAAGGGATGCCTTCAGACTCCCGAAACGTCGACCGTATATTGGAATTAAATTTTGGCCTGAATATACCTCAATAACAAGCGTTATGATTTAAATATCTACACCAAGCTTTCCCAATCTTTATTATAAAATTTTTTCAGGTTTTTTTATATATATCTTGCGATTATTAGAAGAATAGTTAAGAATTTAAATTAGAGACTTACATCTTCTTTCAAATACTCCCTCAGCAATCTCCGAACTGTTCCGATATTCATTTTAATAGGAACGTATTGTCGGTAGGTAGTTGTTGATTAGGCAAGCAATAATTGATGAATCTATAGCCTTAACAACGGGATTTCCGAATGCAATGCAATGGAGATAGAGATAAGTGGTCCATGCTACATAATTTATATCATTTGATAGGCTTATCCTTGGCCACCCCTTGATGCAGATCTCATCCTTACCACTTACCCCTGTTTGCTCACTTATCGGATTCCCACTAAGGACGACCCTCAGAGGACCTCGGTTACGAATTATCTCCGAATCTGGTCGGATCGTCAATTACGTGTTAATTCAATGTCGAGAGAGGAGGGTCCTTCGCTTTCTGCGCTCTCGGGGTTTAATTAGATTCGATTAGATCCAACTTACTCCCGTGGAAAACTAAGCATTGGTAGATTCCACAAATTTAGACATTTCACCGAGTAAAAACTTATTTAGAAAATACAAGCAACATTCTTTAAACTAAATAAATTTGTCTCTGCAAAGTTGTTATTAGCATTAAGATAAAGAACTAGTCAATTTGCAAAATATCGTCTCTAATTAAAGCCTATGCCATTTGGTTTGCCTATCTTTAGGCGAAGACTATGCGTTGGAATCAAAATTAAATTAAGTACTGATAGTATTAATAAATTATCAGATTTAATTGCAAAATTAACAATAAACAATGGGTAGTTTTCTTAGAATTGCATTTCGATTTAGTTCTTGAAAAATTGAAACTTCATCCATTGCAAATAAGATGTTTCTAAAAAATATTTGCATATAGGCACTATAAAAAATAATTTGAGGCCATCAAATAAAAGTTTTACTTTAAAAAGAATATAATTTCCATATAGAGTCTTTTAAATTCTGCCCCCCCCCCTTCCCCTTCAAACTAAAATTCTAAGCTTGTTTAAATTTTTATTGTTTCTATTTTTTAATTATTATTTTTCTTGAATTCTGTCTGGGCTTTTACGGACATTAGGGGATTGTATATATGTTTTTTAATAGTAGGTACCTATAGCCACCTGGAGGAGTTCCACAGGCTGACCCCTAGCACAAGAAGAGAGTCCTCTACCTCTATTCTATGCCCACAGTCAGAGTAGTTATTTATTAAATACATAAATGAATTTAATAAACTCATAAAATTATAGCTACACAATTTATTTTATTAATATTTATTCAAAACCATTTTTTTTTTAGAATAGACCTATATTTTTGCCGATCTAATTAGGAGAGCTAGATGATCTTAATAAACATTGTAATTTCTTATTTAATCTCGTATCTAGTGATACACAACCAGCACGACTCTAATGTTAGCTCCATTATCTTTCAATTTTATTTGTTCTATATTAGAATGTACACGACAATAGTCTATATATACCAACAGACCTATGACATTTTAACATTACAACTGTTGCCTCGATATTCCTGGCAAATATCTAAATTCTACTTTATTTGCATGTATACCCAAAATAAATTTTACCAGGAATAGGGGAAACACAGGAACTTCGAATTAGACTATTTACAAACGAGTGAGAAGATGTGATCTGGGATAAAGTTAGTGCGGTGTGGCACCATTTGCCCAATCAAACCAAACACCATCATCTTGAAAATTTCTTAAATGATATATTCTCTTACTCCCAAAGTAGTTGGTACATTTGAATATTTTTCTATTGAATAATGATACTGATGATTTTATAATTTTGTTTTAATATTTTTCAGATATTTTAGGTTGATATGCTATCAATCATTGAGAAGTAATCCCTCATTAAGTACCGTGCTAAATTAATTTCAAAATATTACTTTAAAAAATTTGACCCAAAATAAATGATAAATTTTATATAGAATGATGAAAATAACAACAATATCTGTATATATGAGAAAATCGATGGCTTCCAGAGATGATACATTCCTACATTGGCGTAGCATTAGACATTTTTGATGGGGGGTTCAAAAAAATTTTTTCAAAAATTTGAAAAATTTAAGATTATTTTAGGGTATTTATAAATTTTTTTTGTTTTTTTTTTTTATATTTTACTTTCTCTTACCCTATATGAAATATAATTTGTATTATAGAGCTTAAATATCTAGTCATGGCTTGGGTTCCATGGGGAGGGGGGGGGGGGTTGAACCCTAAACCCCCCTGACTACGCCTATGCATTCCTATTTGAAAACCATCGACTATTTAAAACAAATATCAAGCTAGTTTAAAATTTTGATAGCTCACTAAATAAAGATTTTAAAATTTTCGAGATGTTTAGCTTTAAAATTTTTTGTTATTTATTTGTGACAATAAGAAGAACCAGCACAACACGTCTTACACAAAAGAACAGTCGAAGAGAGTGAAGACAAAGCAAAGACGAGTCCCTCGTGCCCTTTTCAGACTAATCAGTTCATCTTTACTTCGTATATAAAATTTGTATACAATAGCTTATATAATAATTTCAGACAAACAGATTAAAGTTTTTTTTTCTCCCTTTTTTTTTTAAGGCCTAAATTTGATGAAGAATCAAGATTTATCGTTAATAAAAAGCTTTCTTCTTTAGAGGCCGAATATAGCTATATTTCTCCTCCCTTTTTTTATCTTTTGTTTACTATTTTCTCGTCTCAGGATAAAAATATATTTTCTTTATATTTATTTCTTTTTTGTTTACTATCCGGTTATTGATAAGATAATTCATATTAAGATTTATTTCTTTTTATATTACTTAACCTTTTTTCTCATTCTTTTGATTGATATTGAAGATACAACTATTTAATCTTAAATTTGACATTTTCGCCTTCCCCTATTATTAACCTAAAATCTCTGAAAAATCCTAAAACATAATTATAAAATCATCAATTCCAATAATCAGAAGAAAAATATTCAAATGTACCAACTAATTTGGAATGGAAAGAGTATTTTTGAAAATTATATTGTTTTTTGTCCTGAAAAAGCCTAAACCTCTCAATATTTCGATATTTAATAAAAAAGCTTCTCTTATTGCCAACTTAACAAGAAAAAAAAGCAGATCCTCGGTTTTTAGATACTTCAAATTAAAATGAATTACGAAATACTAGTAAATCTATTACTTTAAAAAAATCAAAAGAAATATTTTTTATATAGTTGTCTAATTAATTTAATTGCCCTAATTTGTTCTTAATTTGGGCTCATATTGTTTTTCGGCTTGATATTTTGAATTTATAGTCTAATCATTAAGGTAAAGGGAAAAATATTTATGACACCTGATAAAAGATGGCGAAATAAATAAATTTACCTACATCGTCAATATCATTACCAAATCGCTCAAATTAATCTTTTATAGTCAGAAAGAATTCCTAAAGAATGACTTAATATGATTTCGGTTCCATTCTACTCGAAATAAAGAATCATGGCCAGGACAGAGACAGAACATTAATTAGCAAACGCATAAATCATTTCAATGTTTAAATACTAATGAGTTCATTTTGTTTCAATATTATTGTGATTATTGCACAATCATATTATAATGAAGCATTAAAAAAAATGGTGTTTATGATTCTATAATATTTTAATAGCTTCTCGTAAAATAATTATTTTTATTTAGAGAGGTACAAAAATTTTAAACAAAAATAATTTCTGTATTTATTATTCGATAAACATAAATTTTGAAGATAATGGGATTTTTCTGGTTTCAACTTTAAATGAAATACCGCCTCATATCGATGGATTATTCTCTATTATAAAAATCTGCCAACGTTTGAACGAGAGACTCAAAAAACATTTTTTTTAGACATTAAGTAAATGCACCGTGTATTTATACAACACACTAGAGAAGTGAAACTTGTACTTAAAATTCACATTCACGATAAATATGTTTAAATAATTTTCAATGAAAGGGCATCTATTTAATTTTTTTTATTATCTGATTTTTAGGTATAAATGTGTCGAGTCTAGTATTTTTGTTGTTCAAATTCTCAGGGATTCTCTGCGTGGCATCCCTCACCGGAGTGAAGGGAATACAGCGTTTTGTAACTATTTAAAGGGCATTAGTGATAGAGTTCTTAGCTTCTGAACTAGAGGTCAGAGGTGGTACGCATCTTGTTTCATGCAACAAAAATTTATTTCAATTCAATAATTAAGGTGCGCGTCCGGGTGCTAATTTTGGGAGATTCCAATGGCCACAATTTTGAAGCTATCGACCTCAAATTTTTTTAAAATTAAAGGTATTTAAAATATCTACAACTTATAGAAGCCCTTTTTTTTCATTTTCGAAAAAATAAAAATTTTTTTTACATTAATCCCATTAAATAAAAGATATTTTTAAAAAATTCGCTCTATATCTTATAGATAATTAAATTAGTAATCATTGTGTTAAAAAATAATTAATTTTTTACCCTTAATTAATTAGCTGGAATCTTTAAAATGAAATGGAATAAATCCCTTGTATTCCTATGGGAAAAACTAACGCCATCTCTTGCCGCCTAGAGTAACTCGGTAGTGAATGGTCTTCTAACGGCTTTTTGAGACGCGCACCTTAATTGAAAAAAAATAGGACATTGTTTAAATGGGCTCCTATGCCGAAAAAGACTTTTAAAAAATCGAACTTGCTCTACCAGGTTTCAATTCAAAACTTCTTACCGATACTTAATAAAATCTATTTATATTTATTTTGATAAAAATATATCTGATTGAAATGTGAGTTTAAAATATATATATATCTAACGAAAATATGCAAATCAACAAATTTAAAATGGTCGTCGATGTTGAATGGCATTTTTTTTTTTTTTATTTATTATTATATTAAATTCGGATTAATAATACATTCAAAAATAAAATCCTAAAAATCTTCTAAAACACTGTCTCTCCATGCATATTTAAATATTTTATTTTTAAACATGATCCGTTTTTAACGCTTACTTGGAATCATATAATATTATCGACATGATGATGAATTAATAATTTAATACCTATTGTCATCCACTCATTGAATTCTAAAAGTTTTACTTTTTTCTAATATAATCCGATTAATAAATAAATGACTAAATACGAAGTTACACAAATTTTGTTGCCAATTTTTTAAGCTTAGAATTATAAAAGGAAAAAAGAGCAAAATGGATTGACATCATATTGGGTTATAGCATAGATAGATAAAATGGTTAAATTCTAATAGACCCTGATCTATTAGAAAATTCTATTCTAGCCATAAACTTGACGATTCTTATTTTCTTATCTCGGGTCAGCAGCCTGGGATTAATACGAAGAGGGATGGGAAAGGATGGAGCCTTTTCTTTTTAGCAAATTTTCTCTCAAGAGAGTGATATTGACAATATGTCTATCATAAAAGTAGTCTTGTGAATGCTTGAAATGTTAAAATATATAGGTCTATTTAAATTACAAAAATAGAATTATAAATGGACTATGTTATGCATGAAGGAACCAATCTCCATAAGATAAGGGGATTATTGAAATTGAAAAAACAAGGCAACGACTGCCCTCAAGCTTGGTGTAGTTGGTAGCGCGCCTGCCTTATATATCAAGAGTCGAGGGCTCGGGTCCCACTCCGATGATTTTATTTAAGCCATTTGGATAGTTACCAAATTCTTATCTCAATTTCTATCATAATGGCGCTTGGTTTCTTTAGGCATAACATCGTCCAAATGATGATATTGATATTTGGGACGTTTTCTTTTATCTTTCAAAAAGTGTTTAAATAATGCAGGAAGAAGCGTGTAAATTAATTTCTCATTAACAGGTCTATTCTCTAAAAACAGACGTTAAAATTTAAAATAAACAAATGGGTGTTAAAAAGTAATACAAAAACAATCAGCGTTAAAATAATGCTATTCTCTAAACAAAGTTTTAACAGCGACGTTAACATGTTACTTTTATTTCAAAGCTATCAAAATCATATCCTTGCTTTTTAGATGAAGGACGCCATTTTTATTTTAAACACGACCCCCTAGACATGACATTAATTTTTAACACTATTTACTAAATGTTAACGCTTTTGTTTACAGAAAATCTATTTGAGGCAATTAAGTGATTTTGAATAGCATTATTTAACGCTGATTGTTTTTACATTACTTTTTAACACCTATTTGATTATTTTAAATTTTAACGTCTGTTTTTAGAGAATAGACCTATAAGTGTTTTTTTTTTTTTTTTTTTTTGGGCAATTGAATTGATAAGGCGGAGGCAATCTCAGATGAAAGTAGTTTATTAATTTATCTTGGCGCCTTTATAGACTATATAGTCTATACACATTTAATTGTAGAATTTCCTGTTCCTAAAGGACTTAAGCTAAAACTGATTAAATTATTTTTCGATTAAAATTTCAGGACGCCTGTAAAATTATGACACTTTGTAAGCATATAATTAGTGAAAAATTTTAGATCGATATATTCATTATTTGTTAAATAACCTCCTAACCCCTAAATCTATAACCTCTGACTCTCAGATGCCAGGTATTAAGTTATTATGATTATTACACTATTATTAATATTTTATTTATTATTTTTTTTTTTTAATTTTTAATTTCATTTGGCTCCTTCGCCACCCCGTTCTACAATATATATAGCCTACAGTTTTATTATAATATTATAATCAAATAAAATTTTTAAAACGTAGGCTTACACTTTTCTAATTTAAAAATAATTATAAATACAGTATCTGCTTTTATGCAAGACTGTATTATACTTTACTATACTTTTTTTTTATAAACTTTTTTAAAACTCTTTTTTTTAACTCTATATTATTTTTTCATAATATCACCTGGAATTTAATTTGTTTTAACCTTTGGGAAAAAGTTTGAAAAATATTTTTATTAAAATAAAAAGTATTATAGTTTTTAATATTACATATATATATATATATATATATATATATATATATACAAAGGTAGATTAAAACAGTACATAAAAAAGTTTTAATGGAGGAAAGCTTTGAAGTAAAAGGAAAAGTGTTTTATTAAATTACAGTAACAAACTAATTTCTTTTGACGGAGAAATGTGACAGACGGATTCGGATTCGGAAGAGCCAATGAGATATCATTAAAAAAAAAAAAAAAAAACATTAATATATTATGAGAAACAAAAGCAAATGAGCCTTCGGGCCATTTAAGTTTAATATCGATAATTATTTAAGGAGAACAAAAAATATTTCTAATAAGGAAATTTTTAATGTAATTAATTCATTAAAAAAAAAACTAATCGAAAAGTTTAGATACAAATTTAGAGCTCTCTTAACGATTAGATATTCATTGAAGCTATTATTATATGCTTGATAATAAATAATAGCCTATAGACGCAATTTCTAACCAGATAATATTCAAAGTAACGTTAAATGAAAATGGAAGCTATTCTATTTTTTTTTTAAAGCAAAGTGAATCAGCGAAATTAGATATAAAGGAATGCATTTAATTTTATATCATCTAGATAAAAATATCAATAGGTAGCTAAAATATCTATATCTAAGTTGGAGTATAATCGTTAAGATATAGCTATAAGATGGAGATGATTATCTCTTTGTAAGAGCGAGGAGAGAGAGAGAGAGAGAGATAAATTCCCTGGGGATTGAATTGACATCTAAACTCCCTAGATGACAGATCCAGACAGAAGTGGAAGATCGTAATTACAGAAATTCTATTTCTATTATATCTGCATGACTAGTTGCAAATAAACTGAAGAAATAGAGAGAAAATAGCATGGGAAGAAATTGAAATGGATATTTTGTTTTATTGCGAAATAGACCCAACAACGAGCGGGAAGAGGGGGGCGGGGATTAATTTCTAGTTATATAAATATAGATCAAATTTTTAGAAACATTTATAAAATATGTATTAATATATTATTTATATACTGTCTTAGCCCATGAATAATGTTATTCTCCTTTTTACTATAAAATAATTATTTTAATCTTAAACCCCCCCCCTAAACGACCTCCGAACAGTAAAGAGACTACAATGCCATGTCAACTAATCTGATATCAATTTGGTCCTGATGAAAAGTACGATCTGCACTCGAAACGTCGACAAAATATAGACTGTGTATATTATTGGCGCTGGGTAGGCAGCCAGGATTGGAAATAAAACAATTTTATTTCAATCTGCTCGTCGACATTTCGGGTGCTAATCGCCCCCTTCCTCAGGATCTGGTCGACATTTTTTTATTTTTTAGAAAAATAAAATATACATTGCAAATATAAAAATATTAGAAGCTATTAAAAAATTATTTTCATTTGCTACTTACTGAGTTGATGTCAAGTGGCAAATGAAAATAATTTTTTAATAACTTCTAATATTTTTATATTTGCAATGTATATTTTATTTTTCTAAAAATAAAAAAAATGTCGACCAGGTCTTGAGCAAGGGGGCGATTAGCACCCGAAACGTCGGCGAGCAGATTGAAATAAAATTGTGTTTTATTTCTAATCCTGGCTGCCTATCCAGCTGCAATAATATACACAGTCTCCAGCCAAAGAAAATATATCTTCAAAATAGACTTTTATTTTATTTTACGCATTGACTGCTCACATCCTTATTTTAAAACTTTCATTATAATGGTGTATTAAATAGAGGGCCAAAGGAACATCCTTCTTTATTGTAGATCTACTTGATTTAATTTTAATAAAAGCTTATTATATTCAAAAGAATATCAATTATTTAGATACCGATATATTAATGGTTTGATTAAAAGTCATTGACTCTTATAGGATGTCTTCAGACTTCCCTATTAAATAGGCAAGCTTATATCCTGTTGAGAAATGTTTTGCCTAACTAAAAGGCGTTCTTGATTAGTAGCGCCTCACGTGTTGATAATACAAACTAGAAGTTTCAAAACAGCAGTGGCCGGTTTAATTTTTACTTTCTCTTACCCTATCTATGAAATATATAGAGAGAGAAAGTTTTGCGATCATGTCAAAAATTCGATGTCGAGATTTTGATGGATATACATGTTTTGAGGTCCCCTGAGTCCAAAAAAGTGGGTCCCGCAAATTGGTCTATGTGTGAACATTTTTGACCATGAAGAAAATGAGCTAGGAGGTTGAAATTTCATATTTAAGTTAAGCACCTCCTGAACTCGTGTAACTAAGCTTTTAAACAAAATCGGCCAAAAAGTACTAGTACTTTACTGATGTACTTTTTAAGTTTTTTTCGATTTTCTCAAAATTCGCTCCAAGGATTTTTTTTTTAAATTCATAAATCAACTATTTTTTAGATGCTCTTTAAAAAGAATATTCTCATTTTGCCGTTGACATCTTCTGAAGACCACTTTACTCTTGTTCTTCATAGCAAAGATAGGAGAAATGGTTGCCATGGTAACAGAAATTTAAGTCTTTTCTTTTTTATTAGATTAAGCCCAATTGCACCGTTTGACATGTATGCCTCTCTTTACTAAGTTTACTTTAAACTAAAGAGTCTCTTAAATAGCTAGTTTGTTTGAACCGCAATATTTTAATCATGGATTAGCAAAGAAGGAGCTTTACCCCCCCCAGGCCCTATTATTGATAATATTTATTTTCACAAGACTACCCTATTATACTTTCCAAAATTTGAAGTGATAAAGCACATCAATTGACATAATACAATAGAGGAAATTTATTGTCATGAAATTACATTTGATCTCGATTCAATTGAACTTCAATGCTGGTATAAAATAATAGGATTTGATATGTTTTAAAAATGCGATATTGCGATTGACAAACTTTAATACTAATCTTCGTTTTAACGGAGTTCGGAATAAATTATTTCATTGTTGATGAAGAGGGTTTAATCTGCGGAAAAAGGAGAGGTAAAGCGTTTAGCGAAATAATCGGACATTAATTACTTCATGAAATGAGATGACTATTATATCAAGATATAATTTAGAATAAAAAGTAGTGGAAATCGGTCTTTGAATTTTCGGGATTCAAATAAAAAAAATCACTATAGCCCGAAATATTTATTCTCTGCTGACAGCCACTTCAAAGTAAAAAACATCCCGTTAAATCTGTTAACAATACTAAGCCATAAATTTGAATATGAAAATGTTTTTTATTCTGTTCTGAAGATAAGTAATACCTGATTACAATTTTTTTTTTCTGCATGGACACTGAACCTTATTTGTACTAAATGATGGGATAAACTTTGCAGAAACTTGTTAAGAGGTGAAATAAAATAAATTTTTAAATAAATCCAATACTGCAATGAGCTTTTTTTTTTTTTCTCTTACCTAAATATGTCAATATATAGAAAATAATTATTGCGGTCATGTCAAAAGTTCGATGTTCAGACGTTAATGGAAATACACGTTTTGAGAATTTCGAATTCTAAAAAAGTGATTCCCGCAAAATGGTTTGTCTGTCTGAGTGGGTGTTCAAAATAAACCAAGAAGGAAATCTTTCCTGGCCTTATTCCCGCATTGCGGGTTCAGCGGAATGGGGCTTTTGCGACAGGAAGGAATAGAACAGGCCGGCCTGACGCCTGTTGAAAATATAGAAGGAAGGGAAAGACATGTAAAGAACAGGACTGCCAGTCCCAGCTCGGGTAACTCGTGGTCGCCCACAAGATGTGGGCCCCTCAGCATAAGAAGTAAATAAGCTAAGAGGTTGAAATTTTATATTCAAGTTAGGTACCCTTCTGAGGAGTGGAAATAAATTTTTAAATAAAATCAACCAAAAAGTTCTACTAAATATGTTACTTATTTACTTTGAGTTTTTTTTTCGATTTAATTAATTAAATTTAAAATTTAATATGATAAGAATTCACAGACCGGGACAGGGTTTTGGTTGGGTGTGGAAAATTAAATTGAGGGGTTTTAAAAAAAAATTTAAATTTTTGAAAAAAAAAAAAAAAATAAATTTTTTTAATTTTTTTAAATCAATTATTTATTTGAACAATGATAGGAGGTATCTGCCAGAAAGGAGTGTCACTAAATCAATGAAACTCCTAAAAATTCGTGACGTTTCGGTCCAAATTTATACAAATTTTCCAAAACTGTCTTGTTGCAAACAAACAAATACTGTTCCAAAACTACTTGCTTGCTAACATAAAGATGGCGTCTTTCACGCACTAGTTGCAAGCTTCCATAAAATTGTAGATTTTGGAAAACTGGGGAACATTTTAATAGTGCAGACCTATATTTTTACTGTTTTTAATAATGATTATTGTTGGCTAACCTGCTATTTTTATGGAATTTTCTTTTTTGTTTTCCTATGTTGATTGATACTGACCATTTGCATTTACAGTGCCAAAACTCGCTAATTGCGAATGGTCCAATTCCAAAACTAGCTAATTTCAAAAACTTTTCCAAAAGTGCCTAATTGAATATTAAAACAGTTTATTACTGCTATATAAAAAATAATACAGACCTTGTAAATTGTGCTCGTAATTTATTTACAGATTTTATAAATAAAACAGTCTTAAATTAATTCTTGAGTTTAATAAAATACAGGTTTTTCTCGTTTCCTGAAAATTTGTTCCCGATTCAACTAGACACTTTTGGAAATGGACGGCTCAAATAATGAAAATTTTAACCAATCAAAGTAAAATCCCCCCCCCCCCACCTTCTTTTCTCTTGTCACAGTCAGCCTCTATTTTACATTAATGGGAAAAGATAAAACGTCACCCGCAGGTGGTTTGTGCCCATCGGGTATCTCTCTCTTCTTCTTCTCTTGTCTCTCGTTTGTTTTCTTATTTGTTTTTGTTTTGAAGCCAAATTACTTCTCTGATTAACACCAAAATCTTACGTTAGTTGAAAACAATTAAAACTTGTTGAAAGAGAATTAACGTAAGAAAATTAAATTAACTAAAACGAATAATAGTTTAAATAATAATATCTTAATTTGTGTGCAGTTATATTTAGACTTTCCGTCAATGTTTATTTAAATTAATTGATAATCGCTTAACCTCTGCTCTAAACACATTAAATAAATTGTATCACATGTGAATTTGTTTTTAGGTTGACTCTCTGAATAACTCAATTAAATTAATACAATATTTCACATATAAATTTTACTGCAATAAAAAAAAAAATTCCACAAATTCCCATGATATATAACAACACATAAGGTTTATTTTTTTTATTTTTTTTTATTTTAAAGCAGAGTGAATAAAATAATTTTTCATTTAGCAAACTAACGTCATACTCCTTTACTGTCATATTAACATTTTAATAAATAGGAATACATTAATTTTTGTCAGACGGTAGAAAGCAAAAATAATCGAGATAATAATTTCATATGTGTGTGTGTCTCCAGCAACATGGCGGCTCTGACTAAGTGGCCGCCATTAAGCGCCAAGTTAGAGCCCCTAATCCTATAAATTCTCTTTTACCCTGGCATTTTAAACTTAATTAGGTCCATTTCTATTGAAGAGTGAAATAATTTTACAAGAACTTAGATTATAATAGATAAATATATAGAACTTTAAAGTTTGTTTCCAAAGTTAAATAAATTTTCTCTAAAATGGAATAATTTAGGTTTTCTCGATAAAATAATTTTAATTCTGCCAAGAAAAAGAAAGAAAGTGTAAGAGAAACTGAGAAAACTTTTTTCTTTTCCAAAGAAATCATTATTTTCTTGAAAGATATTAAAATTTAACTATAATTAATTAAGTTGTCAAAAAACCAAATGGAGATCTTAAAGGATAAAATAAAATGAGTGAGGCCTATTTGTTTGTCAACATTTCGGTGACTCAACAGAACCCATATTCAGAATAATACTAATCTCAAAAAGGATCACGAAGTATCGTTTCAAATGTATTGAGTATTGTTACATTCACTTGCCAGAGGATGCAGAGCGTGAATATGATTATCAGAGGAAAATATTTACATAATATTAAATTCATACAGTCAAAAATAAAGGTACCACTGAAAGTTGATGAATTCATTTAAACCATTATGATACCAAATGTTATAAATAAATAAATATGCCTGAACCCTCCAATATATACCGTAATTAATATTTAAGTTTCGTTTAAAATATAAATGGCCTAAGTTGCTGGAAAGAGAACAAAATTCTGGTGTGACTGGTCGCACAGCATTATAATTTTTCACATACTCACTTTTTGCGAAACCCACTTTTTTCTAGGGATCCTCAAAACGGGTATTTCCATCAAAATATTGACATGATCGCATTAATTTATCTCTATATAATACATATAGTTATTAGATTTAAATTTTCTACCTTAGGCTCTAGTTGAAACATTATGTAGGCCTATATATGAAAGATAAAATACACTAGGTCATGTGTTTCAAGGTTTTTTATTAATTAAAATTAACACGACATTACTGGCAAGAAAACCACTTCTGATGATGACAGTAATCTCGAAATACGTATTAAGTGTTAATTTTAATTAATAAAAAACCTTGAAACACATAACCTAGTGATTTTACCTTTCATATATACCGTGCAGAGAAAAGATATTGGACAAGCTCGCGTCTGCCTGGCTTTTGAGCCTTACGCATGGGCAACCATTTACAACAGTCTGTATAGTTAGTTGCTTCCAAATGGTCATGTCCCCTGCAGGGTTCTCTTAACAACTCATTATACAGACTTTTGTAAATGGTTGCCTGTGCGTGGGGCTCAAAAGCCAGGTGGACGCCAGCTTGTCCAATATCTTTTCTCTGCACGGTACATATAGTTATATATAGGTAATGAGAAAGTGAAACATTTTGGAAGTTAAATATAATATAAATAAATTTCTAGGCCTATAAATAAAATTATATAAAATGGCCAAAAATGACATGAAATTAAAATAAAAAATAAAATAATAATAAAAAGCGTGCATTTGTTTCATAGCCTTTTTAGGGTATATATTTCTCTTTATTGGAGTCCATCTCATTTTTCTCCCTCGCCCCCAAACATCCAACATCATTTCACCCCCTATGGCTACATAAAACCCAAGAAAAAGAAAATAAATGGTTTAGAATAATATAATACAATTGTAAAGTATAAAATATGTTTTCAAAAAAAAAGAGGTTTAGAAAACACCGATTTTTTTTTTTTAATAAATTTTTTCATCTCACCTTATTCTTTCTTTAAAGATTAATTCACACCAACTTTTCTCTCTTCCGCATTATTTATTTTCAAAGTTTTTTTTTTCTATTCTAGTATTTTTTTTTTCTATTCTATTTTATGATAAAAAAAAGACTTATATAAGAAATAAAAATTTCCTTCCTTAGACGTTTTGTCCCAAATAATTTTTGAATATTTAATCAAATTCATTCTTTCCCATTCTCGCTTAGAGATGACACGCGCCCGGAAGAGCCAGCCACTTCTCAAAGACTTTTTTCATGTATTATGCAAACTTTAAGTGCTATCTTAATTATGCTTGTTTCAAAGCTATAGTCAATTTCGTGCACGGACTTCTAAAGAATAAACTTAAATTTAAATTTATAATCTAAAAAAAAAAAAAAAAAACGCTTATAAAGATGTTTCCATGCGGAGAGCATTTGAAATATACATAACGTAAAATTCAATTTACATTTTCTATATTATTTTTTTTTCTTGTTATTTTATATTTATTAGAATCGGCGTAGTGATGAAAATTGAATTGGAAAGGGAACTAACTAAGGTGATGGAAGATGAGGTAGCCCCCGGGTGAGGACTCCGATTTCATTTTCTTATTTGAATTTTTCTTCTAGGTATATATCCACTTTAACGGTTGAGTTACTTACTTGTCAGAGGGTCTAAGGTACGTGGTGGTGGTTAATTAGCCAAAGGAGCCTTGGACTAAGATGTATTTGTTGTCCAACCCTTTGGGCACAATAGACAGTCTATCCCAGGCTCATCTTGAGCAAGGAAGGGAACCGCGAGGGTAATTAAGCCGACCAACCCCGACTCTGAGATCGATAACTGGACCATTATTAGATTAGAAATGGTGACAAAGTTAAGCCGGCATTTGACGTTGCCTAATCTACTTATCGACTCGACTAATTAGAGGCCAAATCCACTGCAAATATTCAGGCCAGTCACTCTTTGGTTGTTGTTCGATCTGAGGGAATATTTTAGAACGAAAGTTGATCTCTGAACGGAATGGATAAAATGGCCTTGTTCCTTTCTAATAAAATTATTATACCCGCGGCGGATGAGGGATCGGTTTTCAGAACTAAAGGTATTTCTTGTTAATAATTTTTTGATTATTTTTTTTTATTTTAGTCTTTCCGCTACCTTAGGCCCTATAAACTTGAAACAATATTAAATATTTAAAATACAATAGGGAGGCTCTTTGGTGTAGCGGGCTAGGGTGTCGGCTTCTACAAAGAAGATCCGTGTTCAAATACTGGGCGTGCGGGATTTTTCCATTAGATTAAAAATATTTCCTCAAGCAGGCACTGGATTGGAATATTAGATCTCGCCGAAATAGCCCCCAGACAACGAGGAGAGGGAGTTGCTGTGGCATACCGTCCTGTGGAAGGGACGTAAAGAAGGTTACCTCCCAGTGATGCATTCTTCGAAAGGAGTTGGTGCTCAGGGAGTCCCTCCTCAAACTAGGACATCCTCCTTAGCATAGAAGAGGTTGGATAAAAGGAACTAGAAATAGGATTAGATAGAAACGGGGTTCTGGTAGATAGATAGCTACGACCAGAGGCCGGTTGGGTTTGAAGTGTGTGTGGGGGGGGGGGCCCCTTCATGCCCAAAAACACCTCGGGTAAATAAACAGAGATCCCGATAGGAATTTCAAATAATAAAATATAATAAGCTCATTTATTTGTATCATTTGATATCCAAATGATTTAAATAAATATTCATCGGATTGTCTGGAATCCGAACCCGCGCCCCGTAGCTTTTATCAATATTGACATTTATCAACACCTCGGAGGGGAGGGTATTTTTTAACAATAAAGAGCTACCAAAATTTCATTCTTTTAATTCAAAAAAAAATTCCTCATTCATGAACAAACTTATTAACGACCCACTTAGAGACCAGTCCTCGATGACTGAGTCCAAACAAACAATATAAAAATTACAATAACAACAAACAAAAAAAAAAATGTAGACCCATTTGTTAACAAACATGTTCATACATTTCCATTTTTCCCTCCCAAAAGCACAACTCTATTTGTATTTTTTATTTATTGGAATGTAAAATAATAATGTTACTCAGTCTCATTTGTACGACAAACAAGTCAAACAAATAAATTATTATTAAATTAGGGGCAGGTAAATACTCTTAACGAGAATTTCTTATCACCACGACAGTTGACGATTTGGCAATCCATGTATGTTAAAAGTCAAATTAAATATTTCTGTTTTCTTTTATTATCAATTAAAAAGATCATATTAAATTTGATCCCTTTGTGAAATGATGCATAAATCAAACAAAACAAAAATCAAAAGATAACAAGAAATTCTATATTTTTATTTTGATTAAATCGCATCGATCGATCCGTTAGGCATTCAATTTATTATTATTTTCTTTTAAAAATAAGTAGATATACTTGGGATTTTTTTTTTTTATTTGTTATATACCGTATTTTAATTTTCAACCTTCTTTTGAAAAGAAAGCTAGTCTTTAAATCATTAAAAATCTTTTAGTAATTTTTTTTTTATTTTTTTGCCTTTATCACTCCGTATCATTATATTTTATTCCAAAAAAAAAAATCCAATTTTTTTTCACCTTGTTAAAAATTAAATCCCAAGGTGAGAGACCTCGTTATTTCTGTTTCAATTAATGGATTTGTGGTTTGGATATCAATGATTTACGGATTTTTTTTTCCTGAAAGATTTGAATTACTGTGTACGGTATATTTTAATAAAAAACAAACTTTATAATAAAAAGTAAAAAGCAGGCAAATTCTGGATTTGCTCTGCCTTCTTTTGGAACAAGTCAGAGATAAGAAAAGAGTACTTTCCATACTTTCTCTATATATTAACATATATAAAGGGGGGGGGGGGGGGGGGGGGGGGGGGGGAAAAAAATAGGGGGGAAAGAGGAGAGGGAGGGGGTGGAAGGGATCAGGGGAAAGGAGGCGGGGGCAAAGTCGAAGAAGAGGGGAAGGGGGTGGAAAGAAAGGAGTTAGAGACGAGAGAGGAGGAGGAGAGAGAGGAAGGCGGGGGGGGGACCCAACTTTTTAGAAAAAAAGAGGTAAGAGAAAGTAAAAGAGGCTAACGGCTATACTTATTTTGTCTTTTACAATTACGTGACAAAGAAGCCCCTACCCTGTGACAAAGTACCATGCCATGGGGCACTTTGTCACACTTGAAGTGCTTAGGGAAAAACAAATTAATTCATACTTAGACATTTACTAGAAAGCTGATTATTTTAAGTAACTTGTATAAAGGTATACAACACCATTTATTTACATATTTGTTTTAGTTAGAAGAAATTGCCAATGTCAAAATTTGCTCCAACGATTTTGATTAGAAAATTCAAAAATCAATTATTTTTTAGATGCTCTTTAAAATGTATATTCTCATTTTGCCATTGAAATCTTTTGAAGACCACTTTATTCTTGTAATTCATAGGAAAGATAGGAGAAATGCTTGCCATGGTAACAAAATATAAATATTTTCATGTTTATAAATTTTAATCTTGAATTAAATGTATCTATGACGGAAACTAAATATATCTCAACACAAAAAATCTGGTGCGACTAGTCACACCAGATTTTTTATTTTAGAATTTGAAAAATATGGAGCCTTTTTTGTAAAATATTTTAATTACGCTTTTGAAAACTTTTGTTAACGACGTTTGCTCTCTCCATCAACTCTTTTTGTAAAGTGATAGTATGCAAAAAAAAGTCCTGATGAAGTTGAGATCTCTTTCGAAGCGTCGTTTACAAAATCGTAAAACGTTTCGAAAGAGATCTTGTCTTCATTAGGTCTTTTTCTCAGTCACCATAAAAGACTTGATGAAGAGAGGAACGTCATTTAAAAAAGCGTAAATTCAAATATTTTACTACTTAAATATTTCTTTTTTCAAATTCAAGATTCGATTCGAACCTTATCATGAGGAAGGGGGCTAATTATTCGACTCTCGGCGGAACTTCTCAGGCCAAATTTTTCGGATGATTTTTTTTTTTTTTTTTGATGATCTCCCATCTTCTAAATATTTTTCTATTTTATAACAACGCGCTGCAGCGTTTAACATTTTACTTATTTCTTTATTATATTTTTGTTTAATTTTTTGAGTTTTTGAACCCCTCTGGCTATTGATAATATATTTAAAAATCCGCTGGGCTACCAAATTAAATATTTTATTCCTTGATTTAATAAAAATCTCTCCAAATTCTTGGCTGTGTTAGACCCCCCCCCCCCCCCCCCCCCCCCCTTGTAAGCAAATCGATAATTTTCGCTCGACTTTTTTTTTTAGCGAAATATAATAATATCCGGGGTGCTTAGCTAAAAAATTCCCTTTCACAGTCTCTTCCGCCTCCTCCTCCGGTCCTTGCAATGGCCTTTTTCCTATTTGAGATAATTTAGTTATTTTTTTTACTTTTTTTTAATTTAAATGCAATAAATTAAAATCAGATCAGTTTTCAATTAGTATTGGGAAATTCCTGCAACAAGTGAATTCTTGTCCTTTTACTTTTTTTTTTTTAAATAATTTATCACTTTTTTAATGTTTTTTAAATAAAAAAAAATAATAATAACTCAAAAAGATATTGGCTGATGTCCAGACTCCAAAACAATTCATTGAGAGGGGGAAGGGGCCGGGGGGGGGAGGAATTCATCGATTAAAAAAGATTTAGAATTTGGCAAAATTCTATCTTGCTCAGATATTGTAAAGTTAGAGATTTATTTCTATTTCACTTGTTATCATCTGTTTTAACATTTAATTATTATTTGTCTATAGATATAAATAAATAAATATTCAAATATATTTCACATTTTTATTGTTCGAATAAAATTTGAATATAATTGAAAATGTTTTTTTTTTTTATAAAAAAAATTGTGGCATTTTAAATGCTACACTTTTAATATATTCGAGAGAGATAATAATTTTATTGACTTTATTCAAAAGAAGAGGAGACGATTAGCAGCGGGAATAAAGCAGTATGTTTATAATCCTGAGTTGAAGGCAACTCGAATTCAAATCCACCTCATGGCAAAAAAATTATCTATCCTTCTCGTGCTGTTTCTAATTTGCCTCTCCCTCCAGGGGGGTCCTATCCCTATTTATTTCAATTGATTGGTATCCAATTCATGAAAAAAATTTGTTGGGAGGGATGGAGCCTCATTTGAGTAGGAAGTAAGGATTGAAAAAAAGATCTGGCAGAGTGACATGTCTGAACTTTTCCTACTTGTCGAAAAATATCTGATTTTCTTTGTATCGCAACTTTTCTTAAAACATCTTCGTTGACTTCAAAACTGTAATATTTCATTTAAAAAGAAGCTTTTGTGCCAGATGCATCAGAGATATTTTCGAAAATTAAGTGTTAATTCGTATTTTTTAATACGAGTTTCTTAATGAATTTGTTACACTTTTATTGCGTTTTTTTTTTTTTTTGATCTCCTGAAAAAACAAATTTTGAGTTATGCAGCAAATGAGACATTATAAATTCCTAAATTTCCACTTTCCTATCCACCTTGAATGTCTCATTTTAATCACATAGGCACAAATTAACAGTGTAATTTAACTCTTAAGTTTATAAACTCGAACTTCAAGTCAGTCTTTGATCATTTGCGTCCTCTCAAGGCGAAATTAATCTTCCGGTACACTTCAAAAGCCATTGATTTTGGTAGCAACTCTCTGCTGCTCTCTATTTACTCTGGGTTCCTTTTCTATTCAGTCTTAATTACTTTAATTTAAATTTAATCAATTACGCTCTTTCTCATCAAAATTTTTATGTTAATTACATATATAATTTTAATTCAGTGATTATTTAAGTTCAATAATGATATATTTGAGCAGAAACTTTTTAAATGATGGACCAGTTGATAAAAAAATTTTAAACTCTTAAGAGATGATAAAGATGTAAAACATCCTTGGAAGAACGTGCGTTCGACTCCCACTTATGATTATTATTTTGTAAATTTTAGACAAAATTGTTTCCATTTCAGATAAAAAAATTGATAAAACACAAGCAAAAAACAAGAATATATGCTACAAACAAATATCTTTTGATATAGAATAAATCCAAAGAATTCACTGTTAGCACTAGTTGAAATATTCTTAAATTTTATTAAATTCTCATCTAATTATAGATAAATAAATAACACTAGGTCAAGATTCAAAAAGTTTATTTTTAGCCTATGCGCATATCGACGTTAACACATCATCTTCAGAACTATGACACAAACTATTACATTTAATCAACAATCTAATGTTCATTGCAGATGGCGGCAGCACTGTATCTTATTGTGCAGTGCTGCTATCTTTAGTGATATAAGATACAGTGCTGCCATCTGCAACGAACATAAATTAGATTGTTAATAAGTGTGGGGGGGGGGGGGGGGGGGGGGGGGGGGGGGGGGGGGGGGGGGGGGGGGGGGGGGGGGGGGGGGGGGGGGGGGGGGGGGGGGGGGGGGGGGGGGGGGGGGGGGGGGGGGGGGGGGTGGGGGGGGGGGGGGGGGGGGGGGGGGGGGGGGGAGAAAGTAAAAGTTAGTTGTTGTCTTAGCTCTGAAGATGATGTGTTAAACGTCGAAATGTGCATAAGCTAAAAATAAAAACATTTTGAAACTTAACCTAGTGTTATTTATTTATCTACAATTAGATGAGAATTTAATTATCATTTGATATACAATATTTTTAAAATTTATTTATGAAACTCGCAGAAAGAAAGTGATCTCGAGGTGCCAGAGATGAGGCTGCCATTTCTCACACCCCCTTACAGGAGGTTTTTAACAAATTTTAATATTAATTTAAATTAAAAGTGAATGGATTTTATTCTCGATTTCACCAAAGGGAATATCAAAATCAATGTGAAGGGCAGACATACACTAGGGGATATAAGAGGAAGCCTCTCTCCCCTCTTTATTTATCCGCCATTTCTTTTCATTCCTCTTAAGCCCAAGTGCTGAAATTAAAACGCTTCTTAATTCGGGAGCAACCTCCAAAAGATTTATCCCAAGCTATAATGAAATTCTCCATTTGATCTGAGAGAGAGAGAATTTTCCCTCGGGTAATTTCAACGTCCCGGAATATAATTAAGTTGAAGAATAATATGATTAGAATGAAACCTCCTGGCCCAAAAGATTTGATGACATTTCACTCTTTTTCCATTATTAAATGAAGGAAGAAAAAGCTCTCTCGATCTCTTCTTGAATTTCGTTAGACATCTTTTTTCATCTTCTCTTTTGTATTTTGTTTAATGGCGTGACTTTTTTTTTAGGATGAATAAATTAAACTATCAAAATTGTTTTATACCTGAGCTGCTTCCACACAAAATTCCTGAAAATATGATAAATTATATTAATTTAATTTCATTATGCATCAGTCAGAGCCCTGGGGGGGATTTTGGGAGCAAAAAGCAAGAAAAAATCAATCTCATTATCTATATCTGACCACCCCTGCGGAGTTCCCTTGGGATTCTCTGCTAATGCATAATGAGCAGTGAAATTGGTTTATTAAACTCACCAACCGAACATTTAATCGTAATATTTTTTAAATTGATCTAGAGCAGAAATTTCCATTCATAGGTATTTTTCTTTCATTTCAGTGTTTTGAGTGAAATATTTCTTTGTTTCTAGTGGGTGCCGTGTGGAGTGCCGTCTACTCGCCTCCGGGAGGACCAGTCTACGTCAATCCAAACGGAGTTGCACCCTCCATCGAGTTAAATGCTGAAAATTCCCTCATCACACAAACTGTCTATGGCTTTCTCGATTTCACCACAACAATCGGCAACACTGTTATGATTTTCTCTCCCCAAAGCGCACCAGCAGGTAAGGGACTATTTCCTAGAAATTGGTACATGTTTTGTGAGATCTTTCATTTTTCGTTTGAGGCGAGTGCTCTGGCACTGTGCTATTAAACAACTAGGAAAGAAAAACTTGTGTCACGATAAAAGGCAGGGGGTTGAACCACTTCCCCCCAGAAAGAGAGAATTACTCTTATGATGGAAACAGCAAAAGTTAATTTCTAGTAGCTTGGTTTACTTTTTTTGTTATTCTGATCTTCGGAATTCAAACAAATATTATAATAATATTCATTAGCGGAAAATTTTATTGAGGTCTGGCGACTGTATTGCACAATTTAACAGTTTCGGTTTTACAAAAAAACATCATCAGGCCTAAAATACATAAAAGCTATAAAAATACATGCAAACCCTTAAGTCAAATACATCGAATTACTGTAGTTTATAAAAAAAATTTTTCCTTTTTAAATAACAATAATATCATAAAATAATTTTTGTAAGGATAAAAATTTTGTGTATTTAAAAAGGAAAAAATTTTTATAAACTAATTCGATGTATTAATATTTTAAGGGTTTGCATGTAATTTTTATAGCTTTTATGTATTTTAGGCCTGATGATGGTTTTTTGTAAAACCGAAACTGTTAAATTGTGCAATACAGTCGCCAGACCTCAATAAAATTTTCCGCTAATGAATATTATTATAATATTTGTTTGAATTCCGAAGATCAGAATAACAAAAAAAGTAAACCTTCAAGCTATTGGCTAAGAGAGAATTATATTAAATTATTAGAAATGGTAAAGAAATATTTTATATTCTTTTGAGGAGGAGGAGGGGTTACGCTCGTTCATCTAGTCACACCAGATTTTTAAATTTCCCAGCTTGTAACATCTTTCTATCTTGTTAGTTATGATTCATATAAATATTTTCATAAACCCGAGATTAGTGGAAACCTTTTATCTTCTAATATTCCATTTCATATTGCAATAAATTTTAACATCTATTTAGAAATTGGGTCACATATTTTAATGTTAAAATGCATAAAGGAAATTGTCAAATTTATTAGCTTTATTATTTTAATATTCTCCAGCTCCTCATACGGAATTAACAACACAAGCACTCAGAAATTAAATTTTAAACAAACCATATTATTAAAATCTCTCATTTTCTTTAAACGTTTCTAAAATTTTTTTGATAATTGTAGATTTCATTAATTGTAGATTCGCTTTGTTAAAAAATAGCGCCTTCTCTTTTTTAGCTATGTCACTTAAGAATTTATTTCGCCTCCTTATCTTGCTTGCAATAGTGCACGAAACAAGACAAAATCCCTTCGGCATAAAATTCCCAAGCGCTCATCTGTCTGACTGTCAGGCACACTTTGTTCTAGTAAATTCCCGAAAGAGTTTCATAAATGAAATTTTACCCAATGCCTTAAAGAAAAAGTTAAAATCCAAAAAAAAGAAGCTTTAAAAATATCCTCAGACTCCAACGTTATTGACGATTTGTTTCCATTACGGGTCAAATTTTTTTTTTATATTTATTTATTTAAAAAAATTCAATTTAAAAACTTGTCATTAAAAGAAACATAAATAATTCTTAAAATTTTGAAATTGAATTATTAATGAATGATAATTACATATATTAATAAATAAATAAATAAATAAATAAATAAATACCCCATCAACTTTTATATTTATTTTATATTATAAATAATAATTATCTAAGAAAAAGAATTTTGTTTTTGGGATCTCATCCATATTCAATATCCTACCCTTGACTTTTAACAACTTTTTTTTCTTAAATTACATAAATAAAATGTTCTTACGCTGGTGACACGCGAGTGGATTCCTTAAAAGCCTTGGAGAATTGAATTTTATACGATTTTTTTTATGCGAATAAACATCTATTAGTTTTTATAATTTAATAAATATTATTTTTAGTAAACACTCATTTTGTTAGTACTTTTTTGAAATGAAATTAATCATATAAATACTAGCTGCGGTAGGGATGTTCGGCCCTGGCGGGCGGCATCTCGGGATATGACAAAGAGTTGTCCAGATAAATGTATTTTAATTAATTTTGGACCATAATATGAAAATATTAAATAAAAAACTCATTTTTTAATAAAGAAGGGCTTTTTGAGTTGAGGAATATCATTTTTCAATTATTTAGACCTACACCCTAGGGAGGCGTCATTTTAGATTTTATCAAAATCGAGTGAAAAATTAAAAAAACTCAACAGGTTCATAAGGTTTTTTTTTTTTTTTTTGCATCATGTATTTATTTATTTATTTTTAATGTGCTACTTCTGTAAATTTAAAAAAATATGTCCAATATAAGGATGTCTTAAAAATATTTTTTTCTAACATGAGTCACAGATTTTTTTATACTCATAGGATTTGAAGCTGAGTATCTGGACATCAAGAGATGTCCACGTCCGGACATCAGTACGATGCGCTTCTCAAAAACACTTAAGAAAATCGACTTTGAAAATTTTTGAGTTTTCTAAGTTGGGATAATTTGGACCCATTTTCAGAGCCCCTCGTTATCAGGTCTTTTCATATATCAAATTTGATGAGCAGCAAGACGTAAGCCACTTGTCGAAATGTGTTACAAAATAGGCCTGAAAATGCGTCCGAAACTTATAGAAATTGGAAATCTTCAAAGTCGATTTTCTCGAGCGTTTTTGAGAATCGCATCCTACTGTTTTAAGAAATTGATGTTAGATACTCACCTTCAAATTCTATGAGTATTAAAAAAAAAAAAAAATCGATCACCCACTAACCGAAAGGTTCCGTTGTAAGTCTTTTATTTATGCCGAATAAGACCTTAAATAAATAAAAAAAATATTTACAACAAAAAACATTTTTCTTCGAAAAATAGAGCATGTATTGTAATTTTACATACTATGTATAGTAATTTTCGATAAAAATTGTATTTTTTCGAAAGGAGTTTGGAAATTCTGAAATTACCACACAATTGCACTTCAAATGGCTTTCGAAAATTACAAAACCTTTGTAAATGGTTTTTGCTAACATTGTAAGACTTACTAAATTTACTTATTTTTATGTAATTTGCTTCCTACACAATTGTAAAATCAACAAAATTTTTTTTACAGTATATGTAATTTCCATATTCTGTAAATTCATTAAATATAACTTTCCGCTAAAAAATTTAATACTTTCCTTCAACTGATGATGATTTTTTTTTTGTTTTTTTTTTTGTTTTTAGATGGAGGCAAGAAAGTGGAAATCTCATCATCATCATCAGCATCGACTACCCCCACCACCACGACATCGACGAGTCCGAAACCACCCCCAGTGATTGAAACCCGTCCCCCGACATCCGCCCCGATAGAAAAGGTGACTGAGATCAAGCCGAGTAAGACAGAGGTCAAGAGCAGTGAGAAGAAAGCGGATGGACACAAGACCTCCATTGCTCTGGTCTCATCTAAGGTAAAAAAAAAGATCTTTCAATGGGGGAGAAAAAAGCGGAGAGAGAGAGAGAGAGAGAGAGATAGAACTTAACTACTTCCTCTTATAGTTAATGGAAAAGAAAAAGAATCCAGAGGGGAATTAAAAAATTCAACATCTACGAATTATTGATGATGCTTTCAAATAAAACACTTAAGATTTTCTAGTCCTTTAGAATCTTATCAAATTTTTCTTAGTTTCTCCATTTTATTAATTCTCTCTTTCAAAGTTGTTTGTTGTTTTCACGAAACAGGTGGAAGTTATCAAACCCCCGGAGACTTCATCCACACCTGAGCCTATCATCCACAGCGTAGTGGAGGTGATAGGACCATTGGCGACGTCCTCCACACCTGAGATCGTCTCAAGCGTAGTGGAAGTTCGTGCAAGCACCGAGGAACCTGCGTTAGCTGGAAACAACATTGACCCCGAATATGATTTCCTAGCCAGGCAAAGCACAGAGGTTATCGACGAGACGTACCGAGTGAGTTATTTAAAAACATTTCGTTTGCATGAATTTTTAGATGTGTGTATTTTATGACAAATCTCTGGTTGAATTTATATTTATTATGTTTCTGAGAAGATAGGGTTTTTTGAGAACCCTTTTTTAAAATGGCCTCGCAAAAATAAAACCATTTGGCCAGCAAAAGTGTATAGAAAATAAATAAATAAATAACAGACGATTCTTACAGGCGAATCCATCCTGGTTCAAATTTTATATTGCATATTTTTGCATATTTGGTGAATATTCATTAAAAAAAGAAATGCAAAATTTAGCAAGATTCACAACAGGTATGTAATTAGAGTATAAACTGAACGTAGGTTTGGTGACACCACATTTATAACGGGATACTTGGCATTGCAGCCTAAACGTCCGGAATTTGCAATAATAAAGGCGATTTATTTGGCTTTAAAAATTAGACACACACTTTTTTCCCATTCACACACAAATACACACAGTCTTTTTGGCAACTTAGGCTATTTAAGACTTTATACGATAACAGGTATTATGAATATATATTTATTGGGGTCCAGGCATTTTTATTTGGACCCTGTTATGCAATAGTGTGTCAAGCGTCAAAAAATTAAAAAATTGAGTTAAGCACGGAATAGTGTTTCAAATGCTATAATTAATAGTATTTTTTATGAAATACTGTATGTCCTAAAAATATTTATATTTAATGTTACTTGCACAATTGCCAAAAAAATTATATAATACAAGCTTTGCGCCAAGAAGTTATTTATACAAACATACTCCTCTGACGATCCGGTTGCCTAAGTAATAGGCGCGTTCATATTTTAACGATACCTTCATTTCAGTCTTTCCAGAAATTTTTTCATCAAAGTAGAAAATAACACAAAATCTAAAATTTTTAATTTAAGAAACATATGACTTGGAATTTGAGATGTTTAGTTTTTCAGAAAAAAAAAAAAAAAAAAATAATCCTTTCCATTAATCGGTTTCAATCTTTTATCAGTTAAATTTAAAAAATTATAATATAACATTTCTACTAATGTTTAATGTTTATTTTCAATGAATCGAATATAAATTTCCTTTTTTTCGCATCTTAGGCCAAATACACATTAGCGATACTTATTATTTTTAAATACGATATAACGTACCATTTGGGTTAAAATTCCTTAACATTTAGGCAGGGGAAATTTTTTTTTTTTTTTTTTTTTTTTTTTTTGTTTTTTTTTTTTTTTTTTACAAAGGATTAAAAATAAAAATATTTGTTTTTTAGCTTTAATATTTTCTATCTTAGATTATTTTAATCAAACTTTGATCCAATTTTTTTTTTTTTTTTTTTGTTCTTCTCTAAAGTCGAAATGAAAATCAACTCTCCAACTTTTTTATATTAATCCAGAGAAAATTTTCACATGAACGAATGAAAGAAGAATATTATCCTTTTACATTATAAAGATAGAAACATATCCTATATTAATATATACGGTATTATATATCCATCATCCCTTAGGGAAATATTTTTTTTTTTATCAATGTAAAAAGCAAAATATAATAATAAATATTAAATTTATATTTTTTTATTAAAGATGTTTTCTTAAAACTAATTTTATTATTTGATACTAGAAATTTATTTAATTATTTTTCCTCTTATTAATGTAGGCTTCTCTGTTCCTTTAGGGCAATTATTCTCTCCCCTTTTCCCAAAAATTAGTATAAATTGAAGAAGAATTGAAATTTTTATTTGAGTATAAATTGTCAGGAAATTATGTTGAAAAATTATTATTTTTTTAAATTTACAAACACCTGAGATTTGTCATGACACACACTCTCTTTTAGAAGTGTTTTCTGCCCATTTGATATGCAATCTCCAGCATCAATGCACTTGCACTTATGCATGTCTTGCAGGTAATCAATTTGAAATCGAATACAAACAAATTCCTACTCAAGCATCGGCCCACAAGTTCAGCCGAAGTTCGAAGCAAGGTCAATATCGTCACGTCCCATCACCATCAGCACAATCCCACTGGACTTGTCTCCAAAATTGGAAATACTGAGGTACTTGCACTGGATTGGAATTCTTTCATATTTTCTTCTAACAACACTGATTTTTATTATCCACAAAACTTGATAATTAAAAACTACTTATTAAATAAAAGGATTAAATTTTTTGTTAAAATAATTTTCAACTTAAAACAGTCTGGTCCCCTTCACTTCAAATCAAAGCATATTTCGAAAAACAAATTATTTAAAACCAGATATTTGGATTAATAAAAATTTTTAAAAATTAGTATCCGTTATAAGCTAAAATAAATAAATATCTTGTTACACCAAGAATTTTCATAAACGTGAAGAAACTTGATATAAGCTATAGAGCGTATATAATTTTTTTTAATATTATAAAATAGCTAAAACTAATGAAATTTCCCCATCTTAACATAAAGATGATAATAAAAATAAATTTCATTTGCCCGTTCAGTAAGTAGAATAAAATTATTTGGATTAGCCAGTTAATTGTAGGCGCACAAATGTAAAATATTTCTCTCTAATCTTATAACATTTTATTATAGTTTTAATGGTTTTAGTAGCACTACGTATATAATTTTTTATTCTTTTAATATTTATTTTATACATTGGATATTGATCAAAGCCAGCGTCTACTATATGTTCAAAATAATTTTTGCGATAAATATAGCAGGAAATTGACGGAACATTCTAAGAATCCTTTTTATAGTTATTAATATTTTACAAATTGATTATAAAATCTATAAAAGGTGGTAGAAAATGCATTTTTATATTTTTAAATATTCATTGATTCATAGAATCAATTATTCAGTGGACATGCCTCATTTATCCAAAAAACAGACCCCTGGTGGGGGACAAATCTAATTTTAGAAAAATTCACTTTTGTTTTATTAAACTCATGTTTGCTAGAATCCTCTTGGAAAGTAAAAATTTATTCGCTATAATAAGCGGGTGTAAAGTAGAGAAAATAAGTTGAGAACCACTACTCTGCTTAAATCAGTAGCGTAGCCACAAAGTTAAACATAAAAACAGAAAAAAATTTTGAAAACTATTAAGAAATATCTAAGCAAAAACAAATTCCTGTTTGGTTACGCCACTTACTCGTTTTACTAAATTTCTTTTTATATAAAATGCTCACCATTTAATGAAATTATTTCTCTCTCTTTTGAAAAACTTTAAAAAATTAACTAATAATAAAAAGGATTTTTAGATTGTTATTTTTTTAATTTAAAATTTGGGTGATGGTTGTTTGTGTATATAGATTTTATCAGAAATATTTAATTTAGATGGATGTGTGGACTTATTAGTATTAAATATAGAGAGATCAAAATTGACTCCGAAAAGCAAAAGAATGAGAAAAAAAAATTTCTAAGGAAAATTTGAACAACAAATAATTAACACTTTTTGAAGGTGGAGCTGAGATAATTATTTACTTCCCCCCCCTGAGAGGGTATTCTGAACCTTAAAGGTTCACTCTTCTAAACCATCAAGCCAAAAAACTTAAAATTTAATTTAATTTGAAGCTATTTAAAAAAAAAAAGAGTAAAATTGAAATATGATGAGAGCACTCTCAACCTATTTATAAAATGTTTTTTTTATGGAAATTTAATTAAAAATTTTTTTATTTTCAACCCTCTTTGGAATAATTAAATAAATTCTTGTCTCTTCCCTCTAGTTATTAGGAATGATTAATTTTGCCTCGTATTGTTCCATTGGTAATCAAACTGAAAAAAGAGCATTGGGATTATCATTATTTCCAATTGGTGCATTTTTAGCCTTTAGAAAGAAACATCGATGATGTTTTATTGGAAACAATTAACAAGAGATTCGTTTGTTAAATATTTCTGATTTTTTTTTTTTAATTAAAAATTGGTTATATTTGTTTCTTTGGATTGGGAAATAATTCATTCTGGACAGTCACTTTTGTATCCGTATATATTGATATCTAATAATACGGAAATAAACCAAACAAACAGGACTAGCTGGCGAGTATGGTTTCAATTAACGATCCGAGAGCAAACAATGGGCTCAATTTGCCAATGCCGAGATTAGTTGTGTGTGATTTGTAAATACGTAGAGAGGGTTGGTTGCTCACTGGTGTTGGTCTGGTGTTTTGGGTGTTGGGTGCACCCTCTAATAGGTGAAGGACGGCACGACCACTGTGCACGAGACCCGTGTGATTGGCACTTATGTGTCAGGGAAATACGCACAGGTGTTGCAGAGCTCATCTCAAGTATTGAGGGTGAGACCTAGTGCAGCATCCGCCCAAGGACCAAGGATCCTCAAGACGGCATCCCCTCAATTGTCTAAGGGTCACAAGGTAATCAATTACTTGCACATTCACAAACCATTATTGTTTTTTAAATTAATGTTGAAAATTGTACTTTTGGAAATTTCTCTACAATCAGTATCACCAAGTTGTGGAAAAGCCGACCAATCAGAAAATTATACAAACTACCAGGTACTTATTTATGCTATATGACGAAAGTGAATTACGACAAGATCGGAAGGTTTGAAGATTGACATAAAAACTCTTCATCTCTGACTACGTATTCCCTTCCCCACCTCCAAAAAAAGCCACTATTCCTCTCTGTATCAAAAGGTTATTAGACTTAAGTAGAAGTAAAAGTAACTATCATAGCCTTTCTCTTTTAGTAGACTATTAACACATTCTCTTTTCACGAAGACTACTACTTTATCTTTAAGACTAACATGTAAGTAAGACTCTCCTCTACTTGGTGATTCAGATAAAACATACATAAAATAATTAAATGCTTTTTAAACTGACTTAGCGAATGATTTAAATTTTTTGAACACGAGTTGTTTTGAAAGTTTTCTTTTTTTAATTTGTTTTGCAATTCGCCTTTTCAAACAGTATGATACTACGTGTGTATTAATTTGACTTTAATGTGATTAATCCAGAACCACTCTCCTCTTGAGCCTACACCTGCAGGATCACTTCATGAAGAAACAGCAGCACTTCCACTTGAAGCTCTCTTCAGTTCAGTTGGACCAAACAGGCCTTCACGTAGACAACCCATCATCGCTACTCAGACCTCAGGGCGCCAACAATCCAGATCCTACCAACGTCCCAGACCAAAAGAACAAGACGTTGATGATGATGAGGATGGACAGGATCTGGCTCCTGCACCAACACCCAATCGCAAATCATCAAGGCATAACAACCTTCGACCTACTTCCTCATCCAGCCAACGTCAAAATTTCCGAACCAATACTAAAGGGTAAGGATAATTTTTTTTTCACTTTTATTCTACGCTTCATTGTCCTCGGGTGTCAACTTTCCGGTGTCCTTATGAATTGGGTATTATGTAGTTGAGTGTTTCCTAAAGTTTTGTATGTCCAAATCTAAAAAATTTTACAATTTAGAAATTTTCCACTAGGTATATATTTTTATATATTGCGCTCTCTCTAAGAGTTTGTTAATTTTATATTTTGTAAACATTTTTTTTTTTTTTTATATATAATAGAATAGATAGTTATTTACTCCAAGGCTAGTAGGTGAAGGGTTTTTGTCCATCACTACGATTGTCATACTTTGAGAAACACTTCTTTTAGCTGCATGAATGGGAATCTAATCTCTATCTTTTCCCTCTTCTTCCTCCCAAAAAACGCGGTGGATTTTAGATATTCCAATCGATTCGGAAGATCATCAACATCAACGGTGGTGGCAACCGTATCTGTGTTCAGCGAACCACCACAATCGAGTTCTCGTCGATTCGGCAACAACGCCAATACTAATAATGGAAATACTAGCAATCGCCGCTTCAGGCCAAACGAATCAAGTAGTAAAGGCAAAGAGAAAGAGAGAGAGGAGGCCTCGTCAACATCCACGTCCTCATCGTCATCGTCGTCGTCCAACCGACGGGGATTCAAGCCCCGTGTTCAATCTTCACCTGTTGATGCCCAGGCCTCGAGTTCGACCTCATTGTATAAATTTAAATTGTCCCGACCCTCAGGCCGTTGGCAATATAAAACCACTCCGAAACCAAGGGTGACGATACGAAAAGGGGAAGAGCCGGCCGAAAATGGACCTACCACACCACTTGCTGACGAGGTAAATATTCATGACAACATATTCGTTTTTGCTCCCTAAAAAATAAAAACTCGCATAATGAATATACAACGGATAAAGGTGAATATTTATTTATTTAAACTCTACAAAAAAAAACAACTCAAAGCTATCAATTCGTTGTCTATAATTAGGACTATCTCTCAATTCTGACAGGAGTTAAATTATCCTTGTCTTTCATTCTCTTTTTCTTACATGTAATAATAATCTAGTGGTAATCGTTTTGACTGGGCAAGTGGTCGATTGAGGTTGATTTATGTACCCTTCCGTATGTAGTTGAGATCGCGTGCTGATGAGTCGCTCTCGGACTTGGACACGCAAGGCACGGGCTCTGAACCCGAATCGCAAGAGGAGGGTCGATCGGGGCCGGAAGTTGAAGCGCCGCCGTCGGATAGTGCACCCAATTCACCCTCAATTGCTGTGGCCGAAACCATCAAGGTGGAGATCTCCACCCCTGCTGATTTCTCAGACGTCTATTATGAGATAGCCACCATCAAATCACCATACACTTTCCAGGTATTTTTTTCTTAACTCTTAATTTATTTTCTTAAGGAAAGAAGGTTCTAATTCTATCGTATTATTGTAGGTTGGCACAATAAAAAACACCCGATTTATTACGGTGACCTCGACTTACGAAAAGAATTTGGAGAGCGCGACTGTGGAGGCAACAATGACACCAACACCTGTCCAGGGAACGGAGCCTCTTACAGAAAATATCCTGGCTACCACAATTCCTGATAACAGCCTCCCCTTGGATTCCAGCGTAGCCACGTTACCCCCCATCGGTCTTGCTGGCGACCAAGCTACACCTCCTCTTGAAACGCTCACAGAAACATTCAGTACTACACAGTTGGTACTCAAAACGCATATTTTGCCAGTAGTAAAGGCTGGCAGCAACACCACAAGGTAGGAAAAATATTTTTTATTTCTTATTAAAATTTTAAGATTAATTTTCAAAACTAAAGGTCTTAAATATAAATCCTAAAGATCTAAGATATTTAGTTTTAATCTAATATTACACTAGAGGTTGAGGAGGTGTTAGCTGAGGGGGTAAAAGCTGAACAACTCGAGTTCAAATCCATCTCATGGCAAAAAACTCTATTTTAGATGCCTACTCCTGAGAAAGAAAACGAGAACCCGCCTCAGTATTATTCCTATGAATGTTACTTCTCATATTAACCACTACGAATCAGTTCTGATTCTGACTGAAGAGAGAACTTTACGCTGTCCTTTAAGGATCTTCTCTTTCCTCCGTCATTAGTGCACGAATGATATATCATAACTGTGTAAGTTGTGGTTACTCTGGGTGGTAACTTTCATGGGAATAAAAACTGAGGAGAGTTACCGTTTCCTTCCTCAGGAAGAGGCATCTCAAATAGAGTTGATAATTTTGGTCATGAGGTGGATTTGAACTCGAGTTGTCAGGATTATAAGCTTTACTGCTTTATCCTCTTGGTTAATCGGCTTTCATTAAATAAATCTGTAATTTTTAGACTTATAAGTAAGTTTCTGTAAATCCAGAAAGCCATTTAAAATTTTGAATATTAAAATCAAAAATTTCTTTTTTGTGTCTAAATAAATTTATAAATTATACTGTATTTTTTTGCATCTAAGGTCCTTTAGACCCCATTCCTATTTATTTCAAATGATTGGTAGACAATTCAATGGAGATAAGTTTTTTCTCGCTTGGGACGGGAAGAGAAACTGGAACTCCAGGTCTTCTCTCTTAGCGTTACGGGCTAAATTTATATTAATTGAAGTTATTTTTTCAATGGCTTAAATTAATAAAATAAATCCAGATACGCCTTTTGAATAATATAATTATTATATTTCAAAAGAAAAAAATGACTTGATTCAAAGATGGAGGATTTATACGTATTATTACAAAGTAATTCGCATATTTCAAAAAGCCTCTAACTGAGAAGTTTGGAAACTATTAAATTTACAACTAAACTTGGGTTAATGGCTTGTTTTCTTGGTCGTAGGTACACTCTGATTCAATCCTACCAGGTGACTCGGTTGGTCACGGCTGTGAAAACTCTCCCACCAATGGAAGTATATCACTTTGTTCCTAGCAAGACGTTGAATGAATTTAATACTCGTTTGGAAGAAGCCGGCTCTGAATTGCATCTTGAATTGGAATTTGGCGACGAGAACGACAATAGAGTGAGTTGAACAGCAAATAAATGATCAAATAATCCCTTTTCATTAAGATTACTTACTAAAGTTGAGATATTTAAAATAATAATCCTTCTTAATTTAAAAAAAAAAATCATTTTTTTTTAAGAAGCTTTTAACCATTTTAGTTTCTGCTAAAAGCAAATTATACGATAATAAATAAATCGATTTCACTTGATCTCGACATTAAAAATTTTAGTGAGTACCAATGGACTTGTCTGATTTCAAAGTTAGTAAAATTTTTCTCTTTAAAAAATACTCCTAAAAACCAAAGAAGAAAAAGAGGGGAAATAATAATTTACTTCACACTTTTGGAAACATAAATCTTCATTCTTTATTAGTAAGAGAGAAAATTTCTTGACATAGAAATTTATTTGAATTATTTAATACGTCTAAAACTTTGATAATGTTTCCATTTTGTAACTGAAGTGAATAAGATAAGTGCATTATACTATTAAAAACTTTAATATTTTAAGTTTGGTGAAAAACTTTATAAAAAATTACATTTGTTATTTATTTATTTTTGTATTTTTAGGATTCAGATGAGCCTGCGGCTTTGAAAGCCCTTCGACCGGGTGTTGATCTTCCCAATATCGGATCCGATTTCGATCTCGCCGATGTTGACAAGACACGATTTCCAAGTATTAATGATATCAAGAAACATCAGCCGACCCCGAAACCGACACCTGAAGCGCCGACGACGCCTGCACTTAGCCCCGAGCAACTTCAACAACTCGCCTTGTTAAGGTCACCACCCACGTTACCTATTATGTTTTTTTTTTGTTTTTGTTTATTATCACATTTCACATCACCGAGAGACTATATTAAATTGAAATTCTTTACACACAAAAGCCTAAGTTCGATTTATACTCCTGAAACGCTGCGTTCCCATTCGACGTCCCCTTACATCAATGGCGTCATTTGAGTAGGCTGTCGACGCAACTAGACTAAACAGATTTATACTTGGTAAATAAGTCTGGGGTCAGACTGGCGGCCCTCTAAGAGATTTTTTGAGCCCTGATTATGTGAAATAAAATGAAAGCAAGTACGTCAAAATTAGCCTTTATAATTATTAGCATTAATTTCATTTAATTTGTAATGTGATGTGTGGCCCGCGTGAATCTTTCCAGTTGCATCAAATGGCCCGTGTTTATTTTATTAATTGAGTTTGAACACCTGAATAAATTAAAAAATCAACTTAAATTATTTGAACAAATCTTTCCAATTTCTTAATCTTTCTAATCAAGAATTGCGAATAAGTTTCACTTCTTTAGAGCGAGTACACAGTGTTTTTTTTAATTTAAATTATTTTCCACTGCCATGGTCATTAGACTCCCAAGTAGTATTTATAATCGTTAATTAAAAAACGGTTGGTAATCAAGCATAATTTTTGGAAAATTACATATAGCATATAAACAAATTTATTTATTTTTTTTAACTAGGTAGGACTAGTTTGAAAAATATGGAATTTTTTCAATTCACACCCAAATAGACTGCAAGTCAATTCGATAATATGATTGGGCAAAAATGCGCCCATTGGACTCGAACCAGGCTTTTGCGGCGGACTCAGCCGGCCCAATAAACACAAAATCTCTATTAATGAAATCAGAATTTCATTGACACGAATTTATTTATTTTTTTGTTTGCAGATTGTTGAACCCTGGCGCCGTTCCTCAAGTGATCACAACTTCTCGGCCTGTAATCAAACTGGAAACCGTCTACGAAAGTCATGTTTTACCGATTGTTTCCGGCACCAACACTGTCTATAGCACACTATCACGTGCCGTGGGCACTGTAACCAAGACAGAATATGAATTATCGACAAGCACTCTTGCACCACCGCAACCACAGCCGATCCCACAACTGTTCCCACCCAGGATTCCTGACCAACAATTCGCCATCACATCAACTCCAGTGGTGACACAGACTCAAGTGACTGCTACCGAGAGCAAAGTGCTCAAGCTTACATTCGGCGCCAAGACTGCCTACACGACCCTCTATTCAACCAAGGTTGTCCCCACCCAGCTCACCACTTACATCACTCAATCGGTAGCCGTGCAACCCACATTGCCCGCATTCCCCGGATATTTCCCAGCACCCTATCCACAATTTCCATATCTCGGCTGATTTTCCAAAACATTCAAAAAGTGACCTAGTCTCTATTAATTTACTAAATTCGATTAATTGGGTGTAGGCCCTTCGTATTTTCAATCCAGGAATAAATTCTTAATAATTAATTTATTAAACAGTAAAAAAGACAAATTCCTGCCGAGTTCATTAGGGGGAGTAAAAAAATTTGATTTTACTTTTACTCAACGAAACAAATATTTTATTAAATAATTAATTTTTATTTATATATTATAGTTGATTTTTATAAACTTTTATACGCTATCTCTAATTCAGAGGAAATTAATTATAACGTGATTGAAATATTTTTGTCTCACCTGAGAAACAAAGATGTGTTTTGAATTTGGGAACTTGATTTTGTTCAGATTTTAGATATAGATCAGAAAAAATTTCTTTGTTTTTCTAAATCGCAATTTGTAAAATTATTTTTTATTTTTTCCTCCTAATATTTCATCATTCTTTTATTTATTTTTTATTAGCAATCGATTAATCAACTTATCTCTAATTATTTCTATCTTCAAAACGTTAAAAACAGATCATTAATAATTAGAATATTTATTTTTTTAAATAATTTATAGACACTATTTTTCCATAAAGAAAAAAAAATTCTCACACCCCTGTTTTCTGTTACTTTGGACGGTGGCGACGATGTCAACACATTTAACAGCATACTCCAGTAATTCTAAATCAATCGGCCTCCATCCAACGCAGTAAATAAAAATGGCGGGTTATTATAAGCAAATATAGAGCTCTTTAATTTAAATGCCAAAAAATTATTATAATTGGATGAAGGATAGAGATATTCTCCTTCTGATATTAATTACTAATTAAAAAAAATAAAAATAAATGAAATAAAAAACGAAGTTAGGTCACCTTTTCTTTAGAAAAAATCTTTCTATAGTCTGGGTTGCATTTTTTTTATTCGATTGATTAAAACAAACACACAATCAATTTTATTTATTAACATTATCTTATACATCTAGTTTAGTTTATCCCCCCACCCCCCACCTACTTCTCTTCTTCACAAAAACTCCGTCCGGACTGACAGACTGACTTTTTTTTAATTAATAATTTCAATTTTCATCCATTAATGTTTATTGTTTTTTTTTTTCTTTAATATTTTGATAAATTATTTTATGAAAATTTTATGAATGCAGGGTCAATGCGTCGTCTAATGTAAAAAGTGTCTATTTTAAGGAATAAATTTAACTTTGTTTCAAGAATATTTGTGGGACGCATGCGCACTCGAGGTCTTAAATACTAATATAGGTCCAAGTGTTAACCATTACTAAAGGTATATTAGTTTAACGTAGCTCGCAGAGAAGCACGCAACGTTCTTCTACTAGAACTTGTCGCTTGGCGACATACGATATCTGGTTGAAATGATGATAGTGAAATGGGATGAGCTTTTCTCCAACCTGAGAATATCTATCTTTTCAATAAATTGAACAAAAATGACATGGTTGTGTTAATATGCCTAGATAGAAGAGATGAATGCTCTAAAACGTTGACACTCTAATTTTGATATCTTCCAATAACCATTTAATCAGAGTTGTGCAGTATTCAGATACAAGTATCTAAGATACATACAAGTATCTAAGATACATACTGGTATCTAAAATACAAGTATCTATGTACCATCAAAAGAAAAGATATTGGACAACCCCCTCACGTCTACCTGAATTTACATACATACCTCAAAAGGCTCTAAATTCAGGTAGACATGAGGGGGTTGTCTAATATCTTTTCTCTTGATGGTAGATACACAAAATCATTGTATCGTTATCTTGTATTTAGATACTTGATTTTTAAAAAAATATCTATTATTTTGGTTTTAAAAATTGAGTATTTTCGGCTCCAAAAAAGATACTTTCATTTTTTCATATTGAATTTGCCGCCTATCTATTTGACACTATTTTGTGTTTTATATTTTCTTTATTTTTTGAAAGTATGTTTTATTTTTTGTAAGTTTCTGAGTTCAAAAATGAATGTTATACTTACTTCTTTTGACAATCTTTATTTTTTTACAATCGATATATTTTTGAAAAGATTTTGAGATTTTGTATGTCAAAACGAAAAACAAATATTTGCCGAAAAATTTCTAAAAAAATGTAGGGCCTATATAAAAAGGTATCTTGTAATTAGATACACAAAATCAAAGTATCTTGTATCTTGAATTTAAATACTTATTTTTGAGTATCTTGCCCAATTCTGCGCTCAATGATCACTCGAGATGATTTTTTTATGTATATTTTTAATTCATCCATTAGACACTAAGTTAAAAAAAAAAGCTTAAATTTGGTGCAATATTTTCTGTACATGCGTCAGACAGTTGCTTGAAGCAAACTATATAAAAAATAATTTATAATTAAAATGAACCAAAGCACTAAATATATTCAACTGGTGATTTGTTTCCTTATTTCTTCTAAAATCTATTTTTTTTGCACTATCTACATTTTGAAAAGAAAATTTATTTATTGTGTATGCACAACGGTGAAGGCGACGGCCCTGTTATCTAATGTATATAGTATAAATAAATAAATATAAATATTATTTTGTTAAGTAAAATTTTTCTTCTTATCTTTTATATGTATAGATATATAAAAAAAAAAAGAAATAAAAAGAATAATTGTAAATATTTTTCACGAATGTATGATGTGAAATATGAATGTGATTTTTTTTTTTTAATAAAATAAAATAAGAAAAGAGGAAATTTATTTCTCTTCCTTCTTGATCCTTTTACGTTTCCTGATAATAATGACTGCGAAGGTGTCATTGTCAAAGATGAAGAAGGGCCGTCGGATGTGCGGGGCCCTCGAACGGCGGCGGCTGACAAAGCGGGCGACGACGATTCTTATTATAAATCGATTCAGATCTTATCTCGGAGAATTTATTTTTTATGGAAATTGGAATAAAGAAAAAATATTCCCTCTGTCCAAAGTTTGAAATATTTCCTTTAACAATGCTTTGCATTGTGGCATTGTGAGGGAGAGGGGAGAAGCTGTACAGCAGGTTGACTGGCAAGTTTTCGTTTTATTTATTTATTTTATAACAAATATCAAGAATGTCGGGAAAAAAAAAACTAGGAAAAATATCTGAGATTGTTACATAATTTTCTCTATTCCATTATTAAAACCCAGGGCTCCCTAGGAATATAAACAGAAAAGAGATTAATAATACAAATTCGAGCTATAATGAAAAATGTAATGTGATAAGACCAAACCGGACGCGACCTTTTCATTTATTGCATTATCCATAAGTTTTCTCGCTTATTGTGAAGTCCCGTTATTTTTCGCTTGGAGTAATATCTATCTATACATTATACTATGTATTTTTTTAAAATAAAATCAATATTAATGGCGGAGAAGCGGGGGTGAGGGTTCGGTTTGACCCAATTTTCTGTCTCTCATAGACCTACTAAATGAAAGTTCTGTGCTTGTGTCACACCAGATTTTTTTTATAGACATATCACTCCATAAGTGGCACAACTCAAAAATGATCAATTTTGAGATTTTGTATAAAAATGAGTTCTTTTTATGTGGGAAATTGTCATTACTTTCTCTTCTAAGTATCACTCCCAGAATGCGGTAGTGTCGTTTTTAAATTTTGGCGTTTTTGCTCTTATTTTTGTGATCTGGAGAGAATCAGGGATGCTGGGAGAGCCTCTCTTGTCCGTTTTTGTCTAACTGATGTCGAGTTAAACACAAGGTAGTACAGTTTTTAGAAGAAATGTGTGCATTGCATACAATAATATCACAATAATTTAATACAACGCGTTTTCCATTAAGAAAATAGTTTATATTTCTAAATCTTTAAACTGCTTTCCTGAAAGAGACTTTTATGTCATTTTCCCATTTAAGGAGCGATATATTTCCGATAGAATATTTTAACGCAAGACCAAATATAGAAATGGCAACCCTAGGAAGTACAAAAGTAGGGTGTACTTCAAACAATTTTGAGGAGAAAATGAGAATATAAATTTTAAAGAACATCTAAAAAATAATTTATGAATTTTAATCAAAATCGTTATAGCTGATTTTGAGAAAGTTGAAAAAATAAATACATCAGTAAAGTACAGTACTAGTATCTTTGGCGGATTTTATTCGAAATCTTCGTGTTTCGTGCCAGGTGACAACAAACTTAAATATCAAATTTCAACGTCTTAGCTCTTTTCGTCCTTGACATATTTTGTTCACATAGAGACAGATCAATTTGAGAGAGCTATTTTTTTTATCTTAATACATTGTTATTTATATTAATATATAGGGTATAGGATAATTTCAAAAATAAAATAAAAAAAAATCCTAGAAATAGTGAAACTTCAATGTGATTTGCAATCGCGTCTAGGGGGTAGGCATCAATTGTTCTTGAGACGCGGCGGAGGGTAGGTGGCACCAGCGAAAAACGACTTTTCGGTTAATCTTAGGGGAAGAAACTATCCTTGTTAAGCTCCAATTACCCACTGATTACCAAAATCCGGATATCTTAATTAAGAAAGGTAGAGAACGTAAAAATTCTATTGTGACTCATTGCACAGCACACAACTTTCTCTTACATAAGATATTTGAAAGTTGTGTTCTGTAACGCCGTTTTAAAATATATGTTAGAGCCAGATATGGACCGTTCATTTTGAAAGTGGTGTAAGTCCATTTTCTATTGTTTCGAGAAAATGAAATGTTAGCATATCTGTTAATTAAAATAAGAGAAAAAAAATCTAGGCAAATTATATGAAGTCTGGCAATGTTTTTATTGATTTATCAATATGTAATTTGGTTATATAAATTTGTTAACAAAACTAATATATATTTACGGGCCGCAAATGGACTTACACCAATTTCAAAATTAGCCAATTGTAAAATTTGTTGAATTTCAATTTTGAAAAATCAAATATCTCTTAAAATTTTGTTTAAAATAATGACACAATATAAAATAGAAGTAGTATTAAAAATATATCTTACTTGTTAGACGTTAATTACATTGTTAAAAAGGAGAAAAAAGTGTGAGTGTTAAAAAAAAAAAAAATTATTATTTAGATGCTCTTTTAAAAAGTATATCAGTAATATTTTGTGAAAATTGTTTGAAGTACTCTTTGCTGATCTAATTCAGTTTTTTTTTCAAATTCACTTTCCGGCTCTTCCTTCCATACAGAGGCGTACCGAGGCAGTTGGGGGCCTGGGGCGGCTCTAGAAGAGGGGGCCTTATATTGAATTTTTTTTTGGGGGGCTCATCTTTAAATATACACACAAATATACACAAAAATATTTTTAAAATACCGTATATCACTGAAGCCCAAGGGCCCCGGGGCCTCTCAAAGGGAGATTTTCATTAAATTTTGTTCTTACTTGAGCCCTGAGGGCCCCGGGGCCTCTCAAAGGGAGATTTTCATTAAATTTTGTTCTTACTTGAGCCCTGAGGGCCCCGGGGCCTCTCAAAGGGAGATTTTCATTAAATTTTGTTCTTACTTGAGCCCTGAGGGCCCCGGGGCCTCTCAAAGGGAGATTTTCATTAAATTTTGTTCTTACTTGAGCCCTGAGGGCCCCGGGGCCTCTCAAAGGGAGATTTTCATTAAATTTTGTTCTTACTTGAGCCCTGAGGGCCCCGGGGCCTCTCAAAGGGAGATTTTCATTAAATTTTGTTCTTACTTGAGCCCTGAGGGCCCCGGGGCCTCTCAAAGGGAGATTTTCATTAAATTTTGTTCTTACTTGAGCCCTGAGGGCCCCGGGGCTTCTCAAAGGGAAATTTTCATTAAATTTTTTTTTTTTATAAATATATGGGGGCCTATGCCGGCTCGGGGCCTGGGGCGGACCGCCCCCCTCGCCCCCCCCTCGGTACGCCACTGTTCCAGGGAAATAGAATCATCCTCAGTACAATCATCAGATGTTTTGCAAATCGTTAACTCCTCCCATCCAATATGACAAAACAGCTGATCATTCCATGAATGCGATTTTCATAATCATGATTCTGTCATTGGGGTCGAAATATTTACAAATTAACAGATAATACGCAAAAATATTTATTTTTGGCTGATGTCTTTATAATAAAATTTATCATCCTTACGGCCATCTACAAACAATATGAATTTATTTTATTATTTAATATATTTATGAGAAATAGGCATCTCTTTGATTGAAGACAAAATATTTTGAATTTTATTTTTTCTCAAATGATTGAATTTTTTATAGATAAATATGCAGTCTTTTATTCTAATAGTTAAATAAAGTTTCGAATATAAAATGTTATAAAAGCATAAAAATATCAAGAAATCAATCAATTTGGCAATTATTTCAAATGATGGGAGAGCATCAATTTTTTTTTTCTAATTCGATCCGCGCCCAGAGTGCAGCCAGGGAGCCTCGCTTCACTCTCGTCTAGGCTTTTTTTCTCGCGCACAATCGCGTTTCAAAAAGTCAATATATCTCTCTTATTTTTCGATGGATTCGTGGAAAAATGCAAAACTGGTCTTTTCAATCAATTATAAAGCCATAAACATTTTTTCATTTAACTACGACCACATAAAATGGGGGTTTATTAATTGCCTTTTACATCTTCAGATTTTAACTGCCGCCTTCATTTTCTAATTATCCTAATTTATTGTTTTTTAACTAAATAAACACATTTAGGCCTTGATATTGATTGAATAACTTAGTATATAAAATATTCAAGAAAAAACAATCAAATTTTAGTCTTAAAACGTTCTGAAAATGATTAAAAATCGATTTTCCAAATTTATTTTGACATATTAATTTTTACTTTCCCTTAAAATTCAAAAAGCAATTATTTCAACACCTGCCAGGAGTGAACAGGAGAATAGAATAGTAAAGGAGTGTTGGTGCAAAAAAAAAAAATAATCTCTCTCTTTTTGATTTCCGGGTATATTCTTTGGTAATTTATAATATAAATTAAGAGGATTTCTCAGGCTGATTAGTGCTGCGACCCTGTGGAGACTTTTAGAATTATTGAAAGTGAAATTAGCTATTGGAAAAGGTTATTAGAGTTAAGAAAAAAATTTCTTTAATTACTAATCGAATAATATTTAGCCATCTTACCGGTATATAGGTACGAATATAATTTATTATTAAATTTGTTTGGTCTCACCTCCTTTTATTTCTATATAATAATAGGTATTGATTTAAAGTAGATTTTATTTGTTCTTCGAAATTATAACCTTAATTAAATTAAGTTACAAAATTAATTTTTGTTCCCTTACTTACTTTCTCTATATAAATATATACATAGGTAAGAGAAAGTAAAAAAATAAAAATTATCGCTATTTCTTCCTTTTTAATCTTTCAATAATTTTTTCATTTAGTGTTTAAAGATTTCTAATTCTCTTTTTTATCTATAAATATTTTATTTAGTCATGTATATACTGTATTTGAGTTGAATTCTGATCAGGAGAGAGCTGTGCGTCTGTTCACACCATAGAAAGAACTAGAACATTACAGATGAGTTAGGAAAAAACCCATTTGAATATGTTTAACAAGGGAATCACAAAGAACTAGTCATTTCAAATGAACGAGAATCATTGACTTCTCTTATTCAATGTATTAATTCCTTTTCGTTTGAAATATTCATCGAGGAGAAAGAGACAGAAGATTATGAGTGGAAGTGAGAAAAAGATAGTCACTTAAAAGATCTGTTTTCTGCTCGACGACCAGCCGACATCCAAGCCAAACAATCGAGGTGACGTCATTTCTAAGAATCAATTAAAAAGATAAAAACAAAATAGTAATAAAATTATTCCAGGAAATAAAAAAAAGCAATAAAAAAAAAAACATTTTAAAATAATGCTTTTATAATATTCTTTTTTAAATAAATTATTAATAATTAATAAATCTTATTATTAAAAAAAATAATTTTTTTAATTATTCTGGTTGGATTCATGAGATGGGTTACCAAAGTTTTTTTATTTTTTTTTATTTATGCTTAACCAGAGTAATCTCGTTAACTTAAAGTTGAAATTGATATATCTTGAAAACCACTAAGTCGATTTGAATGCGGTTTTTTGCAAACAATAAAGAATCTTCTAGAGAAGTCCGTGCAGAGGCGTACCGAGGAAGTTGGGGGCCTGGGGCGGAACTAGAAGAGGGGGCCTTATATTGAATTTTTTTTTCTTGGAGGGGGGTGGTCATCTTTAAATATCCCTCTCCTCCATACACAAAAATATTTTTAAAATACCGTATATCCCTGAACCCCAAGGGCCCCGGGGCCTTTCAAAGGGAAATTTTCATTAAATTTTGTTTTTACTTGAGCCCCAAGGGCCCCGGGGCCTCTCAAAGAGAAATTTTTATTAAATTTTCTTTTTTTTTTATCTAAATTTTCCCATTTTTACTTGAACCTTGAAGGCCCCGGGGCCTCTCAAAGAGAAATTTTCATTAAATTTTGTTTTTACTTGAGCCCTGAGGGCCCCGGGGCCTCTCAAAGAGAAATTTTCATTAAATTTTGTTTTTACTTGAGCCCTGAGGGCCCCGGGGCCTTTCAAAGGGAAATTTTCATTAAATTTTGTTTTTACTTGAGCCCCAAGGGCCCCGGGGCCCCTCAAAGAGAAATTTTTATTAAATTTTCTTTTTTTTTATCTAAATTTTCCCATTTTTACTTGAGCCCTGAAGGCCCCGGGGCCTCTCAAAGAGAAATTTTTATTAAATTTTCTTTTTTTTTATCTAAATTTTCCCATTTTTACTTGAGCCCTGAGGGCCCCGGGGCCTTTCAAAGGAAAATTTTCATTAAATTTTTTTTTTTATAAATATATGGGGGCCTATCCCGGACGGGGCCTGGGGCGGACCGCCCCCCTCGCCCCCCCCCCTCGGTACGCCACTGCTTCCATAGAACCAATGTTAAATAAATCCCTATGAGTATTTGCATATTAATTTCGATTCAAAAGGGAGTCCCCTTTGAAACTTTTTACACATTTAAAAAAATTATTACCAATTCTTATGAAATTTTGCATACCAGATTTTTTTTATTTTGCCACAGGTATGCAAAGTTAGAGAGTGAAAAAAAAAAACTTTGCATCAAGTAAAATTGAATTAATAATTAGAAAACAAAAAAATTAACTAAATTGAAATTAACATAATCCTTAAACGATATATATATATTTTATTACAAATTATTTACAATCCACAATTGATAAATTGAAATTTAACAGACAAAATTTTTACTCTTAACAAATAATTACAGTATCGGAAACGCTTAGATTATTTCGTCTGCTTTTATTTATATTCATAGTGGTGAAAGACCGAAATTCAAACAATTTGAGAAAAGGTGTTTCAAAGTTTTATAAAGCTTTTGAATATAAAAAAAATTTGGTGGTGACAGCTCCAAGCAAGCGCCTGTCTGCTGTTGTCACTCAAACACAAAAACTGGCTTTCTCGCGTTAATAACAACCAAGAACAATTTTGTTGAAACTTGCAATTTAGATAGTTTATAAACCCTTGAATTAAAAAAATATTTGATGGTGATGGCTCCAAGCGTTTGTCTGCTTTTGACACTCAAGCCCATTCTGAAAACTTCAATAGCCTGACATGTGAAAGGAATAAATTTTACCGTACGATAGCGCCATCCCTATCTTGACGGTGATTTGGGCAACTAATAAATAATTCCCTCCTAACCTGGATTAAGATTTTTATTTTTTATAATAAATATTATATCACAGCAGGAATAAAGGATAAATAGAACATACTGATTAAAAGAGGAATAATCCATCCGGAGTCGAGTTTATAACACACACACACACACACACATGCTAAATCAAAACGTCACTTGCATGATCTCGTAAAGATGATAAATAATGATAAAAAATTTTAAAACTAAAATTATTTATTTAAATTCATTAAATCAATTAGTAGAGTAATCCCTTGTTTTTTTTTGTTTTTTTTTTTTTATAGACCTATATAAAAATCTAGAGGTGAATGCCCTTCTTTTCATTAAAACTAGGCCAAGTTTAAATTTTATTAGGTAATAAAAAAAAAAAATTTAGTCTATTTCAATTTATTTATGGCTTTGTGACTTTATGCTTTCTTTTGTTTGTTGTGTGCCTGAGTGGATTTTTTTTTTTTTTTTTTTTTAAACATTCACACTTTTTTCTCATTCACACTCACACTCACACACGCATTCACACTGTCTTCTCGGCAGCTCAGGCCATATAAGACATTTACGATAACCGTTATTTATGAATTTATATATATTAGGGTCCAGGCATTTTTATTTAAGCCATCTGGTATCCAGATGGCTTAAATAAAATCATCGGACTGCCTGGGGTCCGAACCCGCGACGTTTGGTATATGAGGTTAGCACGCTAACCTCTACACCACGCCCCGTGGGCTGAGTGGATTTAATTTGTTGCTTTTTTTTTGACCACAAGTTACTCGAGAAAAGACTGCGTCTTTGGTCTTTTCGAATTTATTTTAGGGACTTTTGAAGTGAGATTATTTTGACTTGAGGCTTCTAGAGATTACACTTCTCTCCTTCTCTTGCCCTTTGGAGGTCATCCATTCCGAGATTCAGCACAGCTTGGCATTGCTTAACAATAATAATTTACTATTGCTTTTCTAATGAAGGAAATTGAAAAAATCAAAATATACCCTTGAAATATCAATTTTATTTCAATAATTTGCATAAACAAAATTGTTTTGTTCATCATTCTGAACAACTTTTGTTTAAAAGAAATTTCCCAATTTGAGCATCTAAACAATCATCTTGAAGGGAAAATATTTTCAGGTTGCTTAGTAGATTGACAGACACAGCCGTCTGGGCGCCTTTTCTATTTTTGGATGATCACGCCCCACCCTCGATTGTCGTCTTTTATGATCTCGTTGACCTTGACCAGTCGCCTGGCCCAATCTCCTTTCTCTTTCTCTCTCATTATAATTGAAGATATGAGTGCAAGATTTAGATAATAACCAAATGTAAAGTTTTGAGAAAAACGAGAAAAACTTTTTACATTACATTAAATTTGTATTTTGTAGATAATTTGAATAAAATGTGAAAGTATTAATGAATGTGCATTTACATATTAATTTTCAGCGCTACGAGGTTGAAATTTTATATTTACCTAATAATAAATATTTTTTTTTTTAAATAATTTAATTAATAATTGATTTATATGAATTTTAATCTATGAAAAAAAATTTATTTCTAATTGAATTGGATAACAATCAATTGCCTCAGATGCCGAAAAGAACTTAAACAAGTGATTTCAACCGAATAAAGGGAGATTTAAAGCTTTTTAAAGATAGCTAAAGATTATTCATGGATGTTTCAAGGGAGAAAGTTAAAAGAAATTTGAAATTTAAATTGATTCACCTGTAAATAATCAATTAGCGAGAAGAATTCTTTTCAATTTTTGCATAGCATCTAAATCCTCTTAAGAACTAGACCCCCACACTCTGTTTGGTGTCCCTAAAGCCAGACAGGAGGATTAGGTTCCCAAGGGAGGTAATAAATTCAGGAGAGACATGCTCCCTGTGCAGCTGCATGTTCCTCTCACACATACATGCATTCATCCTGTTCTATTCTATTATACCAGCACTAGTATGCTCTGATACCATTATTCTATAGTACAAGTAAATAAAAATTAAAAAAATTCACACTAGTATGTTTATCAAAAAAAGATAAATAACGCTTTTATATTTTAAGGAAAACAAAGAATCAAAAGCAAATTTTCTTTAAAGGTTTCAATTTTATGTTTAGTGGCGTAAATACAGGTTCAAGGGACCTATTTGTACCAAGGTCGCGGGTTTAAATGGTCATAGATGCTGAAAAAGACCTTAAATAAATAAAAAAATGGATTAAATAATTTGTGTCGATTGGTAACCGGAGGGAACGTTCCACACGGTTTTTTTCGGGACCACTCTCCGTGCTTTTATATTTCCCTCACCCGTGAAGGAAAGCTAGTTACATCACTGATTATAGTATATAAATATGTATTATTCTTTAATCTGATTTTCTTAACGAATTCTGGTTTTCTCTTACCCCCCCCCCCCCCGTCTTCTAAATCCTTATGTACAAATAACTTGACTTTTTTTAATCAAAGTTAATCTTTTTTTTAAATTTATTATACAATTCTAATTAATCCTAGGAAAAAAAAAATTAATATTAACGAAGCACAAATAAATAAATCAAAAAAAGATTTTGTATATTTAATTCTAAGAAGTATTAAAGCTATTAACATTTTTAAAAAGATCAATATCAAGTCAACTCTGCTGTTCTGGGATATAACAGAGAGTGGTCGGAGGATAATTTTATTTAATTATTCTCTATGAAATAAAAATATTTAACAAGACATGCGTGTGTTTTTTATTGATGAGGCCAAACATCCCATGGCCCCCGGGAATCGAACCCAGGATCTCCGCCTTTCCGGGGCATAGGCGTGCTATCCATTGCACCAGGCCACCGGACCCTCGACCTGCACCAATAAAACTCACTTCCCCTTATATGCAGTTAGTCGCGCAAGTTACTAACTCGTAACGAAAACGTGAAAAACTTTAAAGAAAAATTTTTCACTTATGCGCCGCTTGGTTAACCAGTAGAGGGACAGATATCTGGAGCTGCTCTAACGCTCTTTAAAGTTTTTCACGTTTTCGTTACGAGTTAGTAACTTGCGCGACTAACTGCATATAAGGGGAAGTGAGTTTTATTGGTGCAGGTCGAGGGTCCGGTGGCCTGGTGCAATGGATAGCACGCCTATGCCCCGGAAAGGCGGAGATCCTGGGTTCGATTCCCGGGGGCCATGGGATGTTTGGCCTCATCAATAAAAAACACTCACATGTCTTGTTAAATATATCTATGACTCAGTTAAAGTCCGAATCGAGGTATTTTGAATACTATTATCTTATTCAAATAATAGATCTCGAAAAATATTTAGAAATAAAAATAGATGAGAATTTATACAAGAATACTTCTAGGCTTCCCTCACAGATCCTGAAGATAGGAGTTCTAATTTCCCGAAACGCCACAATAGTAAAAACGAAGCAAATTGCATTGTTGAAAGGTTCTTTCAACTTAATGGTTCAATAAGCGCAAGCAAATATTATTTGTTTAATTAAAAACCAAGAATCAGATCAAATAGTTGGGTTAATGGAAGTCTGCATGTAGAGGGGGGATGCAATTGAGAGCGGATAATTGGACGCAGGTGTGCAGCAACGAGTTAATTAGCAGAGCGAGATGTGAGTGCAGCCAGAGACTGCAGATGTCAACCAACCCAGGAATGCCACCTTCCCCTCTACCACAACTCCAACTTTACTACATATATGGGAATTTCTAATTTTCTAATAGGCCTATGGATTTATTACACTTTGATAGATGCCAAGAACAATTCAGAGGGTAAAAGTCATTAAACATAACTTTTTTTTTTCTAATCTATGAATTTAGAGATGTAGGTATGTAGAGTAGACTAAGTTCGCCATTTATGGTCCACCATAAGGATTTTCTCAAATAAAACTCGGGATTTTAAAATTTTATGTGTATTCTTAAAAAAACATCATCCTCTTATAAAATCAACATTTTTACTTTCTCTTACTTATATATTGGTGGTTCAAAGCAAAAGTGGACCAAGTCCAAAAGCAAACAATTTTCTTATATTTCTCTTTTTTACTTTCTCTTACCTACGTATATATGTAATATACTGGTATATATATAGAGAAAGTATTGGATTCATATCAAAAATTCGAAATTTTGATGGATATACACGTTTTGAGGATTTGACAGAGGCTCGCTCCCCTGAATGCAAAAAAGTGGTTTTCGCATCATAGTCTGTCTGTTTGTGTGTCTGTGTTCAATTTTAAGCATGAAGGAATTGAGCTAGGAGGTTGAAATTTTATATTTAAGTTAGACACCTCTCTGGAGCGTGAAAATAAGCTTTTAAACAATATCGGCCAAAAAGTACTAGTACTTTACTTATGTATTTTTTCAGTTTTTTTTTTTCGATTTTGTTATATAATTTTGTATATGTTTATATATAACAACTCTTCGAAGGGGATCTGAATCTCAATGGTGTATACCTTGAGATGCCAATATTCTCTTAAGAACTGATGATGGCTTTATTTATTAAAACTAGGAACCGACCGAATATTCGGTTACGTTTCGGCAGTTTCGCAAAATCCTGGTTTCGGCCATAGTTTCGGTTTCGGCCAAAAAGTAGCCGAAACTCCGGCCGAAACCTGAGTCTAAAAAGTTGGGATGAGACTCGCATGCAAAAAACGGTCAAATGATTTGCAAAAGCGCGGAAATGGTGCGGAAAAAACTTTAGTCTCCCTAAAAAAAGGTAAAATGATTTTCAGGGAGGGGAAAAAAATTTTCCGCAGGACGGAAAAAAATTTCAAAAAAAAAAAAGGTAAAATAATAATAATTTTTTATAGGAAATACAAGTTTCGGTTTCGGTTACGGTTTCGGCCGAAACTAAGATTGAAGCCGAATATTCGGTTTCGGTTTTGGTTTCGGCTGAAAATCTTGTTTCGGTCGGACCCTAATTAAAACCGAAACGTCTTCTGGATTTTTATTCGAGAGGCTCTCCTTTTGGCTGGCATCCTCTCTTCCTACGTATTAATCTAATCATTGAACCGCCACTTCTCTCATCAACAAATACTTTTTAGCCAATTTTGTTCAAAAGCTTATTTTAACTATCCGGAAGGGTATCTAACTTAAATATAAAATTTCAACAAGAAAAACAGGAATATAAAATTTTAATTTAATTTTAAGACGGATTGATTCTTGTTAGAAATTTCCATTAAATGTATTTTATCCTGTCAATCAAAATCCTTTCATAATTGATGATAAAAATTAAAAGCGGAGGAAATTTATAATAAACTACACTTAAAACAAAAAAAAAATTTACCTTTAATTATTCGCTGTTGAAAATTATATTTTGTTGTTTTGGTAATTGGCTTTAATTGTCTTTTTTTTTCTTTCAGGTTTCAAATTTCACATGTTTGTAATTATTTATTTTTTTTTATTTTTTTTAATTTTTCATAGAATCCAATTAAATTATTTTTTAATCAAATTAAATAAATAAATGAAAATGAAACAAAGGGTAGGTCGAACAGATGAAAAGAGAATGACGTAGAGGGACGGGTCGAAAATTGACATTCAAGGAGAGAAGAAATTTGAATCTCAAATAACTGAATAGTGATGCCACTCCCCACACACGGCGTAGGCCTATTTACATTACATTTGTAATGAACGAAATCTGTATAATATCACAATTTTTGTGGGTTTTTATGGATGTGATGCTGAATCCATCCTTCACCTGTCTCCATATCTTTTTGGTTCGAACCCGCGACCCTTGGTATACAAGCCCAGCACGATAACACCTACACCAAGCCCGAGTGCAAAAACGAAGTTGCAAAACTTAAAAGAGTGGTTTGAATTTAATTAGTATGATGTATTTTGACAAAAATCTAATGTTCCCACCACCAGGATTGTTATTATTAAGGTGCACGTTTCGAAAAGCCGTTAGTACACGATTGACTACCGAGTTACTCGAGGCGGCAAGAGATGGCGTTAGTTTTTTCCATAGGGATACAAGGGATTTATTCCATTTTATTTTAGTTTCGAGCTAATTAATTAAGGGTAGAGAATTAATTATTTTTTAACACAATGATTACTAATTTAATTATCTATAAGTTATAAAGCGGATTTTTCAAAAATATCTTTTATTTAATGCGATTAATCTAAAAAAAAAAATTTAAGTTTTCGAAAATCAAAAAAAGAGCTTCTATAAGTTGTAGATATTTTAAATAGCTTTAATTAAAAAAAAATTTGAGGTCGATAGCTTCAAAATTGTGACCGCTGGAAACTCCCAAAATTAGCACCCCGAGACCCGCACCTTAACAAACGAATTTTTCAACTCCTGTAAAGGTGCTACATTATTAAGATTAACTAATTTCTCCCTCGACCGAATAATAACAGGCTTGCCAATTTAAATTAAGAACAGTTAATAGTTAAAGGTTGAGTTGAGCTCCATCATTGAATTGCTTATCGCACTTGCTGATCAGCCTTTTAATTTTAATTTAAAGTTTATAATTTAACAAGAGAAGCACGCAAATCTGCCATCACTCCTTCTTCCATACGCCTCTTTTCGCATTTCTTTTTTTTTTTTTTTAATGATCAATTGCAAAAGAAAGTCATTATTTAATTATATTCTATTGCATTTTTCTTTTAAGTAATTCAATTTTGTATGTTCTTTCTCAAGAAATTTATTAATATAGTGTTTATAAATGTTTTTGCTTTTGCAAAAGGGCAACACTATTTTTGCAAAGGTCGTTGCACGTCTTTATAAACATCTCACAAAGGGAGGAGGGAGGTGACGGGGGGAGGGACCGCCGATTCGGCGCGGCGGCGAGATCAAATGAATATTCGCCGTCACGTAGAAAATAGAGCTAATCTCCATATTCATAGGCGAGCGAGATTTGATCTCAATAGGGAAAGCGAACTAATGGACTTGGGGGGTTCATATTCAAGCCGGTCTTAGAGAAAAATATACGGAAATACGTATAGGAAAGAAAGAAAAGCAAGGGGGGGGGGGGGATATTGAAAAATTGCAAATCTTCAAACTTAAGATTTAAGCTGGGAAATTATTGCATTTCTATACTCAAGACTTTTTCAAAATCATATTGACTTGGACTATAAGATAGGTCTCTCAATGGTAAATAAAATGTGTCCTACCACCCGAGCTGGAATGACGGAGTATGCTCTTTTGTTTTTGCTTTAATCTCCTTTGATATCAATAATTTCATTTGAGAAAGGACGACTTCAAACACGTGCAGGGCTGCTGCTTAATTCCATAGACTTCATTTTATTCACCCTGGGACCAGAATTAAAATATAATTATTATTAAATTTTATATATCATATTTCAGGGGCAATTTCAATATTACGTAAACTGCCTTGGGGGTTGTTTACTTTTGCTAACAAGGGGGGGGGAGTTAATAAGCTGCTTATGTAAGCACTTATAAAGCTCAAATGACCAAAATACAAATAAAATGTACCCTTAAAAAAGAAGAGAGAATCGCTTACGTAATGCTTGATTATCCCTTACTTTAATGAATAAAAGTAAACATGGCTCCATATTTTTTATACTAATTATAATGGAGAAATGGCTGATATCTCCATTTCTCCATTATAATATTAAAATAAGGGGCAATCAAGCATTACGTAAGACCATTTGCCAACAACGACATGTGGTTACGTAAGGGATTCTCTCATCTTTTTTAAAGGTACATTTTTATTTATTTATTTTTTCTTTTTAGTTATTTGAGCTTTTAAAATGCTTACATAAGCAGCTTATTAACTCCATCCATTGTTAGAGATTTTTGGAATGTTCGAGGTTCAATATAAACTCCCAGAATAAGACGTTTCGGCTTGAATTTACAATATTTGGCCATCTTCAGTTATTGGGAATTATACACATGTGCACATGTGATCAAATCAGGACTTGTCAATAATAAAATTTATTTGATTCATACAAAATTATATGACTCCTGTGCCCTATGCTCAGAGATAAAATCTTTTATAAAATTTTTTTTACGTAAGTAGCCTACTGTGGTTTTCTGTGTTCAAATTTTAGTTTTTGATATAAAGGGAAAAAAAATTAAAAATATCCGATTTTTAACAATATATTGAGATTTTTTGAGAAAATCTCATTCTCCCATATACATATATTATGTCCCACTAACTCTGGGGTCTTAAACAATAATCAAAGACTGAAGATAGGAGGATGAGATTTTTCCGAAACGGAGGCTTTTGTTTTTTTGGCTACTCTTGTCTTATCTCCCTTTATATAATTAATACAGTCAGTGACTTCATTAGTTTTTGAATTTTCATTTTTTGATTTAACTTTCTCCCTCCGAACAGGAAAATCAAAAATTGTTTATCTACAAATAAATATCTTTCTAGAAAATATATTATTAGGCCATAAAAAAAAACAACCAAAATTTATGAGTCTTTAGTCATTTATTCATCTTTTTTTTAATGCCCCTTCCTCTTCCCCTAAAGCCGGACAGACATAGAGACAGGTAGAGCGGCAGCAGCAGCAGCAGCAAAGCAAATATTTTATTTGGTAATTAAGCAAATGATGATAATGGCCAAGTGGCCGAGCAATGATGCTCATTAGAGCAAAGTTGCCAAGCAAAGGTAATTGCATTAGAGTCCAGGCTTTTAATTGCATGCACCTGTTTCTAACTCAGCCAGCGAGGGTCACTTTCATCCTACCCATCCCACCAACCCTCCCCAAACCCTTACTAATGGAAAATTGGCCTAAAAAGTCACCTTGCCAACCTGCAATTCCACTTTATTTTTTTATTATTAAACAAACTTCAGATATTTTCCTTTTCATTAAAAAAAAATTTGGTGTGACTGGTCGCACAGAACACAACCTTCTCTTACCTAAAGTACTAGATTTTGTTCCAAAGCTTCGTGTCACGTGCCAGGGTGGTGACTAACTTAAATATAAAATTTCAACTTCCTAGCTCTTTTCGTTCTTGAGATTTTGTTCAGAGACAGACTCACACATAGAGACAAAAACAAACCATGTTGCGAAAACCACTTTTTCGGACTCAGGGGACCTCAAAACGTGTATATCCATCAAAATCTTGACATCAAAATTTCGATATGAATCCAATCTCTATATAGGTATAATATATTAATATATATAGGTAGGAGAAAGTAAAAATAATCTCTTGGGCCCATCATATATCGACAGTTGTCAAAAAAAAAAAACAGTAATTCTTTGGAAATTTCGATTTCTATAAGACTTTCATTTTTATTAGATTAATAGAGGGTAGCACCAAAATGAGAAAATGCCTATATTTACCTATATTTTTTTCTTTATATATTTATTTTATTAGAGTGAGGTGGAGCTAAGTAGACCTTATAGTAAGGAATGAAAAAAGAGTAATTGGAGCTTGATTTATTTAGGCACTTCAAGCTGACCTTTCGGTAAGATATACGACAATATTCGTATATCTGACCGAAACGTCGACTCGAAGTACGAATATTGTCGTATATCTTACCGAACGGTCGGCTTGAAGTGTCTTAATAAACCAAATAAATCTACCTGCAATTGCTCTTTTTTTCATTCCTTACTACAATATTTATTTTATTGCACAGTTGACGTTTCGCTTCTATGCTTGAACCACCTTCAGTGCTGGCAAAAAGTCTCTTTAGGAATACACATTTGTAATATTTTGATGACGAAACAACAATGTATATGCCAAAAGCGTCCCATACACGCCGTACTTTGGTACGCGAGCCGGATCCCTGGATTTTTCACCACACATGCGTCTCGTCTACAAACGAGCCAAATCCGCAAGTTTGTGGGCTCTCACGAGCCGAGCCGAGCCAAAATAAAATAAAATACTTTATCTGTGGAACGAGGCCGATCCGTGAGAGCCCACACGCGTGCGGATCTGCTCCCGAGCCGAGCCGAGCCGGACAGAAGACCCAGACGGATCTGTCTCGGCTCAACTCGGCTCGTGAGAGCCCACACACTTGATGATTTGGCTCGTTTAGAGGCGAGCATGAAACTGGCATATAATAAAAGTATTCCGTAAAAAAATAAGAAAGGGCTTATCATTTTTTTTTCGTGTGCTCTTCACTTAGATCTGGTTTTATCTTCAAACCAAAAATGTATAAGCATAAGCGACACATTTTGGCTTTTTCAAAGGCATATTTTTAATAACGTAAAATTTCAGCTTTCTAATTATTACAAAGGTTATTGCACCTTTTAGCTTCAATTTCAAATAATTATTTTTGTTTTTTTTTGTATATTATTAGACTATTATTAGGGATATTAATTTATTTTATTTATCGGCTGGTTCAGGAACCGTACCCATTTAATATGGAAAATGTCACCACCCCTTCCAAAAGTTGGAGAGATATTATAATTAACTTAATGGTTTCCATTTAATTATTACTTTTTTGATAAATTCATTTTCATTCATTCATATTTATTTATTTATTTAGGATTTGTATGTGAATCAGCAATGAAATATAATATCAATTTATTTTATTTTATATATATCCTTTCTTTCTTTCTTTTTTTTTCATGTATTTGTCATTTTTTATGATTCATAAACGTAGTCATTTTCGTAATAATTCTAATGCATAAATCACGATTTAATTCAATTAGCCAGAGAACGAATGTATGTCACGTTGACCAAATACAATTTTGCGGGCTATCTATTTTCTCCTCGAGGCTATATAAATACAAAAGCTATCTATCGATTTCTGTTTATTTCCCTTACTGCTACCATATTTTCTTTCTTAAGCAAACTCCTGCTACCTGGAGTTGCGTTTTGCACTCTACCATTTGATTAAAACAAACGACAAAGGGTTTTTTTTTTTTTTTTAACATTCACACTTTTTCTCATTCACCTCACACTCACACACACATTCACACAGTCTTTTCGGCAACTCAGGCCATTTAAGACTTTGACGATAACCGTTGTAATTAATATATCAATTTGGTGTTCAGGCATTTCTATTTAAGCCATCTGGTATCCAAATGGTTAAATAAAATCATCGGACTGCCTGGGTCCGAACCCGCGACGTTTGGTATAGGAGGTAGGCACCTACCCTACCACACCCGGGGGCGACAAAGGGCTTGGTGTTTAAATTATTTGATCTTCTTGATAAAAATTGATTATGCGTCAAATAGGCCTTCCTTAACGAAATTATATTCATTGAATGTTGCTCTACAACCTAAAAAAAAACTTGTCTCTCTCACTCGATCCTCTTCCCCCCTCTTGAAAACAGTACGATTAACGAGCTTTTTAAGCAAATACGAATTATAAGACGTTTTAAGAGCCATCAAGTAATAATAAAAATAACACTTTTGAGGTCCCCTGAGACATAAAAGTGAATTTCGCAACATGGTCTGTCTTCAAATTAAAGCATTAAGGAAACGAGCTAGGAGGTTGAAATTTTATATTTAAGTTAGGCCTACCCCCCTAGGGCGTGAAAATAAGCTTTTAAACAAAATCAGCCAAAAACTAATAGTACTTTACTGATACGCTTTTTCAGTTTTTTTTTTTTCGATTTTCACAAAATTCCCTCCAGATTTTTATTAAAATTCAAAATTTTTTTAGATAGGCCTACTCTTTAAAATGTATAATCTCATTTTAGAATTAAAATCCTTTGAAGCGCACTTTACTCTTGTACTTCATAGAAAAAATAGTTTTACATCTTGAATTCAAATATAGGGCCGGCGGAAACTAAATATATGACGACACGAAAAAATCTGGTGTGACAAGCACAGAACACAACATTCGAAGGTAAGAGTGATGTGCGATCAGTCACACTAGATTTTTATATCAGTTATCGGGATTTCATCAGGAGACCGGTAAATTTGTACGAATTAGCGAGAAATACGAATAATCGGGATACGAATTATCGGGATTCCACTGTATTTGAAATTTGGTCTCTACAGCTGACTATCATTTCGTTCCTTTTGCTAGTGCATCGTCAAATAAATGGTCTTTTTTAAGTTTTCATTTTTTTAATGCAACCTATAAATGCATATTTTGGTAGTTTTTATTGCATATTTTAGCATTTTAACACCATATTTTATGACATACTTTTTATAGTTTTACTGCATAAAAATTCGGTGTATATATACTGTATAAGGCATAAAAAAGAGTGATAGATCAGAAAAAAAGAGAGGACTGTCATAAAAGATTGCAAAGAATTACTCTTAGTTCATTTCGTTATCCACAAGATCTAAATATAGATAAATTTTCGATCAACTTGTATATTAGAATTTTAGAGCGCACGTGACTTGTGGGCTGCAGGTTGCCCTGTAGCCATCTAAGGGTTTAAATGTCATTATCAATATTTCAGATGATATTTGACTTAGAACCTAATAATATCAAAAGGGCAAGCAACCCTCGTGTCTAGCCCTCAATAGGACCAATTGAAAGAGAACCGCATGGAACAGTTCGTTTGCAAATTCATCAAATACTAACGACCTGTTCGTTGTCCCATTCTACTTTGATTAACGAATTCACTCTCTTTACTTTAGATGAACAATCTAGCAAATTGGATCAATCAGGTAGAAATTAAATTCTAAACAGAAAGTCCTTAATATAGGAATACCATCATCGTTTTGTTTGATTTGATTTTAATTTAATTTAATTTAAGAGATTATATCTAATGAAATTTATTTTATAAACAGTGATCTTCAGTCAAATCTTTTTTTAGTTCCTATTTTTATGGCGGTCATATTTTCTTTAAAAACGAAGTCCTCTGTCCTTTAGACGATGTGGATTATGTCAAAATGAAAGTAATGAGCCAAAATCGATGACAAGTGCACGGCCACTCAGAATTTTTGTAGGGATGTTCAGCAGATAAAAGCAACGTGTGGAGCCCCCGTCAGGATCGAAGTTCCTCAGGCCTTTTCTTCAACTCCGAATATAATTTAATATAGAAAGAGATAGAAAGATAATTCTCTCGACCTGGTGTGAGGCCCCCCTCACCAAGGCTTCGGCTAGCTTCGCCTTTCTTCGCCGACGCTCGGGCGCTGTAACGCATATTTGTTACTGCTGCTTTTTGTTTTGTGACGTTTTCTGCCAATTTATTCTACCGTAAGCCGCGTAAAAGAACTGCATTCCATTAATTCAAATTAAAATAACTGAATGATTTATTATCATAATAAGGAATAATTATATTTTAGAAACCTTTCGAGCTGAGATGTGATTTATATAAAATTTTCTATATCATTAATATACCTATATATGTGTGTTGAATTTTCTATGCGATTCTCCAAGTCTATCTATTGTAATGCTTTTTTTAAGATGTTTGTTAAAATTTGTAGAAAGTTTATTTATTATTAAACCGAAATTCAAAATATAGCGCCGAGTAGGCAAAAAAAAAAAAAAAAAGTATCGAACAACTTAAAGTTATAATAAAATTTTTAGCCGGCGGGCCTGGCAAGAAGAAGAAACAACAGCCACCAAGATCATCATTGTTAAGCAACGCCAAGTGGTGCTGAAACGGGATAGGTGGCCCCCGAAAAACAAGACCATTGAACGCCCGCCGTAAGTCATCGTAACATATATTTAATAAATAAGCAATAAATTTATAAAAGTCAAATGGCCTCTGGAACCGAAATGACTTTTTTTAAATGAAAAAAATGAAATTTTTCAAATGGCGTCATTTAGAGTTTTATTGCTTTTATGAGCTTCCAATCTCTCAACGATGACAAGTAACAACGACTACATTAAATTAAGTATTATTTCTAGGCTGCCTCTTTCCTTTTAAAAGAGGCGCTCGTTTCTGATTAAAAGATTATTTTCACGTCCTAGGGGGATGATTAACTTAAATATAAAATTTCAACCTCCTAGCTCAATTCCTTCATGCTTTAAATTGAACCCAGACAGACAGAAAACCGTGAAAACCACTTTTTTGGATTCAGGAGACCTCAAATCGTCTAAATCCATCAAAATCTCGTCATCGAATTTTTGACATGAATCTAATACTGTACGATGTACGATCTAATACTGTACTGTACGATGCTTTCAGCTCAACTATTGGACTGAGGATGATTTTATCTCATTAAAACAGAAACTGTTTCCTGAACAGAGAGTTTAATTTCGTGGAGACTTAATACCTGGCTGCATTCACCTTTCCTATCTACTACCAATGAATCTAATACTTTCTATCTCTATAGGCCTACATTAACATACATATAGAGGTAAGAGAAAGTAAAAGAAATTTTCGCGACATGGTCTGTCTGTGAACAACATATCTCAAGAACGAAAAGAGCTAGGAGGTTGAAATTTTATATTTAAGTTAGGCACCCCCCTGGGACGAAGCTTTTGAACAAAATTAGCCAATGAGTACTAGGCCCCTAGTACTTTACTGATGTATTTTTTAAGTTTTTTTGATTTTCTCAAATTTCGCTCCAACGATTTTTCCCCTACTGTCGGAAACTAAATATATGTCGACACGAAAAATCTGGTGTAACAAGCACAGTATACAACTATCTCTTGCCCATGGGCGTAACTAGGGGGTGCTTGCCCCCCCCCCCCCCCCTCCCATAAAGCTACTTGAACCAAGAAAAATTGAGAAAATTTAGGGCTTTCCAGGCCCAACGGATGATAGCTGGTCTCATGGCCCCCCCAGCCAAATTCTCTAATTACGCCCATGGTGGTCTTCAAACAATTTTGAAAGCAAAATGAGAACAGCATTAAAAAAATAATTGATTTTTGAATTTTAAGAGAAAGTAAAAAATTAATATGTCAAAATAAATTTGGAAAATCGATTTTTAATCATTTTCAGAACGTTTTGAGACTAAAATTTCATTGTTTTTGCTTGAATATTTTATATACTAAGTTATTCAATCAATATCAAGGCCTAAATGTGTTTATTTAATTAAAAAACAATAAATTAGGATAATTAGAAAATGAAAGAGGCAGTTAAAATTTGAAGATGTAAAAGGCAATTAATAAACCCCCATTTTATGTGGTCGTAGTTAAATAAAAAAATGTCTATAGCTTTATAATTGATTGAAAAGATCAGTTTTGCATTTTTCCACAAATCCAACGAAAAATAAGAGAGATATAGCGACTTTTAGAAAAGCGAATCTGCGCGTGGAGAAAAGCCTAGACGAGAGTGAAGCGAGGCTCCTTGGCTGCACTCTGGGCGCCGATCGAATTAGAAAAAACAAATTGATGCTCTCCCATCATTTGAAATAATTGCCAAATTGATTGATTTCATCTTTTTATGCTTTTATAAAATTTTATTAGAAACTTTTTTTTAACTATAGGAATAAAAGACTGCATATTTATCTATAAAAAAATTAGCTAGTTACGCCACTGGTGAAATGGTTGCCATCAAGGGCGTCCGCAGGATTTTTTGCAGGGGGGGCATGTCACTTCCAAATAAGTTAAAAAAAACGTACTTTGATATTAATAATGTTATACATCTTTTAGTATTTAAAGCTTTCTCACCGCTGCAAGGTGGATGTATACTGAGAAAGGTTTTTTAGTATTTTTTTTTTTCGTTTTATACATTTTAATTTTCCAGGGGGGGCAAGTGCCTGGTTGCCCCCCCCTGCGGACGCCCATGGTTGCCATGGTAACAGAATTTAAATCTTTTACTTTTTAGTTTAAAATTCATATAAATCAATTATTTAGATACCCTTTTAAAAAGTACATCAGCAATATTTTGTGAAAATTGTTTCAAGTACTCAAATCATTTCATCTAAATTAAATTTTACACTTTGATATTTAACTACCCTACACTACATAATACAAGATCGAAATATCGCTTGTGTTCAAATAAATATAACAACCATGTGATGATGAAGAATTGAAAGATTTTACATCTAACTAAATATAGACTATAATTATCATTTATTTGGTAATATTCTCTGACTGCTTAATTAATTTTTTTTTCTCGTTCAATTTTTATAATTCTTCCAAATGTCCAAAAAAAAAAAATTTAAAAGCTGTTAAATTATTATTTTTAAAAAGAGAAAGAATTTTTCTTAGAAAAAAGGAGAGGGCGCCTTTTCTTCTCAGCGACAATCAGAGCGGTGGGGTGGGGGAACCTGCCGCCCAAGACCCGCCCCTCCTTTGACCAAATCAAGAGCCCGAATAAATTAACAGTGGAAATGAATAAAACGTTGATAAATCAATCGTCTATAACTCGGAAACCGCGCATCCAATTCGCATCGGATCTTTTGTAATGGGTTTAGAATTTCCTAGAGAATATTCACATGGAACTAAAATTGAATAATTAAGAATATATTTTTTCTTTAATCTAACCATCCGTTCAACCAATCAAATGATAGTAAAAAGGATCATCGTTCTATATTCTCTGAAATTTTCCTTTTTATCTGTATATAAAATTAAAGCCATCAAAAGTCTTAACAAAAAAAATATGGTGCGACTAACCGCACATCAAATCATTAGGCTAAGCATTTTATGACTATTTAAAATAATGTGATTTTTCAGGACTTGTTTTTTTTTTTTTTTTAAGCCTGTTAGTCACACAAATATTACTATATCTATATTTAATGAAATCCTCCTTGCTATAATATTTCAGTTGCAATCACCAAATTATTATTATTATTTATTATTTATTAGGACAATTTTAAAATCTGGCAATGTCTCTGTACTAAATAATTAATCTTAATATAATACATTTACAAATTCTTATTGGCGAAATTGAATTATATTTATATTCTTTCAAATACTAAATTTCACCTATGACTTTTAGAGCCTTGCTATTTGTTTATAATAATATTTTTCTTTATTGAGATATCACAGGTGTAGCGGGCTAGGATGTAAATCTTCAATACAGATGATAAAATTACTTTTTAGAAAATAATATTACTGAGGCCATTCAGGGGTTCGACTTTATTACAAATATTTTTTTTTTAAATACAAAGTACCGTTGGCTACCGGGGGGATGTTCCACATGCTGATTGCTCGGTGTCACCAATCCTCCGTGCTTCGGATAAATATAGTATATTATCAAGATTTTGAAAGTGATCCTCAGATATAACATGAGGAATAATTTTATATCCCTATTTTTTTGTTTGATAAAGGAAGCAAAAATCACACAAATATTGAATAAATAAAATCAAAACAAATTGAAAGAAAGGAAATGAACGAGATTGTCGGTTTCCAAGGTAACCATCAGCATATTGGCTATCTCCAGATTGATTTTTTATCTGCCATATAGATTTGTACAAATGGAGTATGGGGAACAAGTTTGGACATTGCGCACGCAGTATGTGTACATGTCTTTGAATTGTGTGTGTGTGTGTGTTATACACAAAACAGACAATTCAGAGAACATGAACATCATATCCCATCCGTGAGTGGAGGGCCAATTGTGATCAGGGTATTAATGCCCGAACGAGCACAGCGACCGGGATATATTGACCCTCACTATTTATAAATATCTCTGTCTGACGGTCTCCATCATCTCAATTATCTAATAAACGTGTGAGATCTATTATCAGGATTTGAAAAAAGTTTTACAAACAGTTTGATTTCAGGAGCTCTTCGAAAATACAAGTACTTAAAGGTCTTTTCATTTTTAAAAGTAAATATATATTATATTAATAAGAGGGTAAAAATGAGGAATGCAGCTAAGGTTATTTCTTTATTTGGTTAATTCACACAGCTGACGTTAAAAATAGGTTCCGTGTTTGAACCATCTTCAGAGCTGGCAAAAAGTAATTACGAAAGTGTTCGCCAGCTCTGAAGAAGGTTCAAACACAGAACCGAAACGTCAGCTGTGTGAATTAACAGAAAAGTCATTACGAAAGTGTTCGCCAGGTCTGAAGATGGTTCAAACACGGAACCGAAACGTCAGCTGTGTGAATTAACCAAATAAAGAAATAACCTTAGATGCATTTCTCATTTTTACCTTCTTATTAATATAACAACTCAGCTATAAATTGTTTATGTAAATATATAAAACGCGGGTCGAAAAATAACTGCTGATTTACTTTTTTTTTTTAAACATTCACACTTTTTTCTCATTCACACTCACACTCACACAGTCTTTTCGGCAACTTAGGCCATTTAAGACTTTAGACGATAACCGTTGTAAGTAATATATATATTGGGGGTTCAGGCATTTCTATTTAAGCCATCTGGTATCCAAATGGCTTAAATAAAATCATTCGGACTGCCTGGGTCCGAACCCGCGACGTTTGGTATAGGAGGTAGGCATGCTACCTACTACGCCACACCCGGGGGCGCTGATTTACTTCTCACAATTACTCGTTTAGTCCTCATTTATATCCGAAAATGTCAATTTCTTTTACGGATCTAAGTAAAAAGTATTAATTTATATTTATTTATTTTTTTATTTAGGGTCTTTTTTGGACATCTTAGTAGATCTTTTAAACCGTGCCGTTATTTATTTCAATTGATTGGTAGCCAATTCAAAGGAAATATATATTTGTCGCTTAGAACTGGAATTGCTGCCCTCGGGGTTTGATGTAGAGGTTAGCGTGCTAACCTCGTATACCAAAAGTCGCGGGTTTTCGGACCCCAGGCAGTCCGATGATTTTATTTAAGGCATTTGGATACCAAATGTATATTAATCTCTATAACGGATATCGTAAAAAGTCTTAAATGGCCTAAGTTGCCGAAAAGACTGTGTGCATGTGTGTGTGTGAATGTGAGTGTGAATGAGAAAAAAGTTACCTTTGGTGTTCTGTGCTTGTCACACAAAATTTTTTTGTGTCGACATATATTTACTTTCAGTCGATATATTCAACTAATTTTTTTTTTTTTTAACACTCGCACTTTTTACACAGCATCAGCTTTCAAAAAAATAAAATTTAAAAATTCGAAATAAATCAACCTTTTAAGGTACAGGGTTGATCTTAGGGCTTTTCAAAATCGTATTAATTCTATTTTAATTATACACAATTGATTCACTTCAAAAAATTCATCAAGATCTCAAAATAATAATAATAAAAGTAAGTTGAATTGTGTGCTTTTGGCACACACTATGAGTTAGTTAATGATATAAAAAAGAACGAATTTCGAGGATGAATCAGAAAAAAATTCACATCTTATTCAAGAATAAGAGGTTTTATTTTTTTTTTACATATAACTTATAGCCTATAAGAGAATCAGAAACAACTAGTGAGCAAAATGAACGAGAACTGTTCATATTAAAGAACGTTCTCTAATTCAGTTTAATATGATTTATTCACCGAGTAGAAAGAGAAAGAAGATAATGAGTGCAAGCGAGATAGAGATACGTCACTTAAAGGAGCTTGTCTCGGTCCATCGTCTAAAGAACCTGTTTTCAAACAATAGCTGTGGAGTCATTTTTCTGAGAAGCAATTAAAGACGAAAATAAATAAAAAAAAAAAACAATTTTTTTTATATTGATCAAATTTAAAAAAATCAAATATAAAACATTTTAATATAATAATAAAAAAAAAAACTTTAACAAAAATCTGGTGTGACTGGTCGCACAGCACACAACTTTCTCTTACCTAAGTTGTGTTCTGTGCTTGTCACACCAGATTTTTTGTGTGACGAGATAACAGATTAACATTCACTAATATTAATAAAAAGAAATTTGTTTTCGATTTAACTTTGGTTTATTTGTAAAAATTACAACGTTTGGGCCACTTATTCTGTGGCCTTCTTCAGGTACATTTCATTAAGATTACAAAGGTTATTACATCTCATTTGAATTGAAATTCATTCAAGTCACAGATGCAATAACCTTTGTAATCTTAACCTGAAGAAGGCCACAATGAGTGGTGGAAAAGTTGTAATTTTTACAAATAAACCTCAGTTAAAACGAAAACAAAATTCTTTTATTAATTATAACAACTGTGTAAGCCTAAACACCAAAATTCATTAATATTACAAAGAGTACATAAATAATAATAAATAAATAATTTCTTTGTCTTTTTTTTTTTATTTATTAGGCAAAAGGCAGAGCCATCATGCCTTCATACAATTTTTGTAAGAGTACAAATAAATATGACTATAAACAAATATCCTTTATGCCTTGTTATTAAATAAATCTTTAAATCAAAATATATAATTTCACATGGTCTATGGTGGCCACAACAGCTTATTTTTTAACCATATATTAATTTACAAGATATTATATACTTTAACAACAAAAAATAATACCCCATTTGACTTTTTTCGCTTTCCTTTGATCCCATTCATTCTTTCGGAAATTTTTCTCTAAAAAAAAAAAAAATTTTGCTTGAAAAATTTCTTTCTTTAGAGCAGGTGATGAGGGGAGGAGGATTTTTCGCTTGAGGCGTTTGCAATAGTCACAAAGATACTTCTTCAGAGAGAAAGAAAATAAGAGAGAGTTTATATATCGAATCACATGAATTTTTGAAAAGCCAGCAACTTTAATTCTCCCCTCCCCTCCTCATACATTCATCACTTATATGGGTTCTTTATAGTGTGGTTTTTACCTTGGCTTTTTTTTGCGGAAAATATAGCTTGTAGTTAATTTGACACGAAATAGCTTGCTAAAATATTGAGAAGCGAAAAAGTCGTTATCGCTAAAAAAAAAGGGAAATGTAGAAGAAAAGAGAAAAAGGGAGAGTTAAGAAAAAATCAAAATAAAGTTTTAATTCTGATTTATAACAATTTTTTTTTTTTTTTTTGTGCTTGATGAATAAATAATGAAAAAATTAAGCCAGAGGTTTTTTTTTTAAACTTCATAAATTAAAGACGATTAGCTAATATAATTCTCTCTTGATCTTCTTCTTCTATCCTCGCCTTATTTCCGCGGTGCGGGGTCGGCGGACCTCACACTTTCCCTCCATTCCCCCAAGTAGATCATTTTCAAAACAAACGAAAATAAATAATTTCAAATCTTTTTTATATTAATAATCTATTTATATAATTCGCTAATGTCCGTCTGTCACGCTCTATTTGGGCAACTTCTCGTTGAAATTTTGAAATGAAATTTTTTATGCTTAAAGAGGAGCTTCTAGGGATTACAGTAAATTTATTTTCATCCCGAATATCCTATTACTTTTTGAGTTATTAATTCCTAAAGTTATGATTTCTCCCATAGGAAATGTAGAAATTTAAACAAAACCTCAAGCAGGCACTGGATTGGAATAGTAATGATAATTTTTTTCATAAATAAGAAAGGGCAAGGGTCCGCCTGTCCAGACTTGAAGCTTCTCATAATTAATAAAAGGTGGAGGTCCGCCGCAGGCGGGCCCAAGCCAGCTGGCGGAGGTTCCAGGGGAGCAAAGCCCGCCGAATAATATAATATACGCATTAATAAAATATTATTTTGACATCGACGTTTCGACCGAAAATTACAACTGCAATCTATGATTTACATTTAATTCATAAATTTCAACATTTGCAGAAGAATTTTTCATTGATTTTCATTTACAACAAGTCCAACTTGTAGTTTAAAAAATTCGATTAGCTTCTGGATGTTCGCATTATTAAAAACAATTAAAAAATTTATTTTGGAACGCCAAAATTTATTGAAAGATATTAATTATTAGGTTCCCATTAGACCATTAACATTTTGGCCCTCTCTGTTTTTTATTTATTTGTGATATCCACATCCCTAAAGGAGTGCGGCACATCACTTTGTTTTACTTTTTTTTTACTTTTTCTTTACAAACATGTGAGAAAAAAATTGTATTTGACCTGAAGCTAAATAAATCAATTCAATTTCAATTCTAATTTCATATTTTTTAACCAAAAAAAAGAATAAATTCCCTCCTTCCCCGGAAATAAAAAAAATCTATTTCAAAAGAGTAAGAAATACAAGTAGAGTTTCGTTCTAAATTCAATAAACAAGATAAGATAGGTTAGAAATCTTTTTTTTTTTTTAAGATAAGCTGATAAAGAGGAATGAATCAACAGGATCGTTTGTTTTTAATACTAATTTTTTCATTTTATTCAGTGGTGGATCTGACGTCAAAGCAAATTTATTGTACTTATCCTCTCTCTATAGACAGGTGGAATAACTAATTGCCAACTGATTGAGTAGTGAGCCGGCCTCAGTGGCGTAGCGAGAGGGGGGGCAAGGGGGGTCATCATGCCCCGGGCGCTACTCACAAAGGGGCGCCAAACAAATTCGCAAAACAAAAAATAATTTTAATGTCCGGGAAAAAAATTAAAAAAATTTTCCGCGTGACGGAAAAATTTGGTTCCGCAAAAAAAATAAAATTTTTCCGCAGGAAGGGGGAAAAATTCCGCAAAACTTAGCCTCACTAATAAAAAGGTAAAATGATTTTAACAGCAGGGCAAAAAATTTTCCGCAGGCAAGAAAATTTTTGAGTTCGGGCCCTCCCAAAAAAATTTCTATATACGCCCCTGTATAATGTTATGGTTTTCGAATGCGGGGGAGGGGGGCGCTAAAAATATATTGTGCTCCGGGCGCGAGTTAAGCTCACTACGCCACTGATTAAGAATCTACTTTTGTTATTTTTGTATCTCAATTATTTTTCGAGTTATACTCAAAAAACGATACAAAATTTGAGAAGGCTTAATATCATTAAACATAAAAGGTAGAAGATATTTAAGATATCGTATAAATTTTGTATTTAATGCAGATAACGAATCAATAAACACAAATTTTATATCTTTTTTAGTTTTTAGCAAATTTACGAAAATTCAAGCAAACATAGATGTGACTCTCTCTTATTAAATAGAGCAAACTAGTAATTGACATAAATGTATAAGATTCAGGATTTAGTGCTGATTTTAATGCACTATTCACTATTTCTATATATTGAATAGTTTTTTTTATTATTTTGAAAAGAAAAAAATTCATCTGTCAAAATAAATTAAAATCGATTTTTTATTATTTTTAGGACATTCCTTGGCCGAAAATGGATTGTTTTAGTTAGAATATTTTATATTTTAATTTATTCAATTGATATCAAGCCCTAAATGTGTTTATTTAATTAACAAACAATAAATTAGAAAATATTGGCGGGAGTTGACGTTAGAAGTCGTGAGTGTCATCAATAAACCCTCATTTTATGTGGGCGTAGCTAAATAGAAAAATTCCTATGGCTTTATAATTAATTCAAGAGACCAGTTTTGCATTTTGCCTCAAATCCGTGAATAAATAAAAGAGATTTAGCGATTTTTTGAAAAGCGATCTCGCGCGAGACAAAAGGCTTAGACAAGAGTTACGCAAGTCTCCCTGGCTTGTCGCTGGGCGCCGATCGAATTGGAAAAAAAATTTGATGCTCTTCCATTACTTGAAATAATTGTCAAATTGATTGATTTCATCTGTTTATACTCAAATTTTATAAAATTTAATTCTAAAAATGGCTATAAAATCTTATAATGTTGCTAAATTAAGGGATCTTAGAAATTTTTTTATACATGTTGTGGGTTGTGTATAAACAACGATTTGGTAAAATAAAATTAACAAGCCTCAAAAATTGAAAGCTGAATTGTTAAAAACAACAATTACGAACGCTAATTTAACGAAACCATTGGAGCTAGAAGGCTAGAAATTTTATATACACGTAGGCAAACATTCAGAGATCAATGATCCTTGTGACTTGAATATCTCCACTGTCTTTTTTTTTTTTACTCCACTGTTTTAAGAGGTATAATTATGATGAATATACGGAAAGAATGGATCTTCAGCTAAAGATTTCACCATTTATTTTTTTCCTATCATTCTATTTTACCGCGCTGCGGTAAATTATAATTTGAAATTTGTGTGACCATCGTACCAATTTTTTTTTTTTTTTTTACGAGTCTTTAAAATTCTTTTTAATCTGTCCGAAGATATAATTTAAATTTTTTATTATTTTATTTTCTCAGAAAAGAGGGGAGGGCGCGCTTTGGTCAAGAGCAATAATCAGGGAGGAGGGGTGGGGGAGGCAGCAGACAGGCTCCGCCCTCCCCTCCTTTGCTCGAATTAAGAGGTCGGAATAATTAACAGAGAAAAGAAATAAAACATTGAATCTTCAAATGTCTCTAATTCGCAAACCGCTTCTTCAATTTGCATCGGATTTTTTGTAATGAGTTTAGAATTTCCTAGAGATTACTTAGATGAAGCTAAAATTTAATATTTAAACATTTATTTTATCATTATATCTCACCATCCGATTAGACAATCAGATGAGAGCAAAAAGGATCATTGATCTATATATTCTCTGAATTTTTGCCTACGTGTATATAAAATTTCTAGCCTACTAGCTCTAATAATTTCGTTAAATTAGCGCTCTAAAGGTTTAGACCCGCTCCACGAATGTGTTCAGGGTCCACGCAGAGTCAATTTTTCTCAAAGGACTCTAAAAAAAAAAAAAATTCATATCGTATCAGGATTGGATGAAATTTTATGTCCTCTTTTTACGTAAAATTCAGCTTTCAATTTTTGAGACTTGTTAATTTTATTTTACTAGCTCGTTGTTTATAAACAACCCACAACATGTATACAAAATTTGGTGTGACAAGCCCAGCAGATTTTTTTTTAGCTAAATATTTTTCGAGATCTATATATCTATTTTCGTTACGAGTTAATAACTTACGCGACTAACTGCATATAAGGGGAAGTGAGTTTTATTGGTGCAGGTCGAGGGTAGGGTGGCCTGGTGCAATGGATAGCACGCCTATGCCCCGGAAAGGCGGAGATCCTGGGTTCGATTCCCGGGGGCCATGGGATGTTTGGCCTCATCAATAGAAAACACTCACGTCTTGTTAAAAAGATTTTTTTTGTCGACATGTATTTAGTTTCCGACGGTACGGCACATTCGATTTTCAAGATGTAAAATTTTTTTTTTTTTTTTTTTTTTTTTTTTTAAAAAACATTCACACTTTTTTTCTCATTCACACTCACATTCACACTAGACATGGGTGATACTGTATCAATCTGATATTTTGTATCAGGTAGGAAAAAGTAACAGGTACACATAATGGGTACGAGCAAAAAATATCAGGTATTTAAATACCAAAGTAAAAATCAGATAACTTATTTATTAAAAAAAAATATATATATTTTTTTTTCATTTCTGCTCTCTTTCTTAAAGTGAAGAAAAGAGAAATAATGTATAAGTAATAATTAGATTTGTATTTAATTATTATAGGGCCTAGTGAGAAAAGTAGAGTAAAAAATGTAAAAATGATTCGGAATGACGTTCGAAAAGCGCGCCAGAGCTAGCGAAATGGCCCTGTCAGGAGAGAAGAGACGGGGCGGGCCGTCGCGAGTTGAGGGTTGCAAGAGAGAAGGAATGAGAGAGCAGGCGATACGAAAACTGTATCGGGTAAGGAACGAAGCTCTAAAGTGAAAAGCAAGTATTTGATCAATGCGCAAGCGCGAGGAGATATCAGGTACGAGTGAGAAACAGATACGCGTCCTGTTCAGGTCCAGTCGAGTATGCCCGAGTTGTTGATACTCAAATAACAGATACAAAAAGTATATGTTATTTGCTCGGTATTCGTTTCTCACTCGAACCTGATATCTCGCTCGCGCTTGCGCATTGATCAAATACTTGCTTTTCACTTTAGAGCTTCGTTCCTTACCCGATACAGTTTTCGTTGCGCCTGCTCTCTCTTTCCTTCTCTCTTGCAACCCTCAACTCGCGACGCCCCGCCCCGTCTCTTCTCTCCTGACAGGGCAATTTCGCTAGCTCTGGCGCTCTTTTCGAACGTCATTCCGAATCATTTTTACATTTTTTACTCTACTTTTCTCACTAGGCCCTATAATAATTAAATACAAATCTAATTATTACTTATACATTATTTCTCTTTTATTCACTTTAAGAAAGAGAGCAGAAATGAAAAAAATATATTTTTTTTTTAATAAATAAGTTATCTGATTTTTACTTTGAAACTATTTTTTTTTTTTATATAAAAACATTAATTAAAAAAATAAAAATATATGTAACTGTGAATTGAAATACATAATGAATAGAATTAAATTAAATTTCGTTCGCCGGCACAGAAATTTGTTAATTATTTTTCTAATGCAGTATATAAATTGACATTTTAAATTTGGAGACATGTCAGTTCACTCAGTTTGGAAAACTCTTTAGTAATGAATAATTATGAGTTTGTTCTCAACACAAGAATAAATAGGGTAGAAAACATTTGAAAAAATGTTAGACACGTTGTTATTGACTTGAATTAATGTAAAGTTAGCGTTGCTGGGTGAAATTTGTTTCGGGTACAAAAGTATCAGGTAAAAATATCGGGTCAGAACAAGTACCTGTAACAGCTGGTACCTGGTACAGCAAAATCGAGTAATGACCCATGTCTAATTCACACACACATTCATACAGTCTTTTCGGCAACTTAGGCCATATAAGACTTTGACGATAACCGTTGTAGAGAATATATCTATTGTAGGGTCAGGCATTTCTATTTAAGTCATCTGGTATCCAAATGGCTTAAATAAAATCATCGGACTGCCTGGGTCCGAACCCGCGACGTTTGGTATAGGAGGTAGGCGCGGATGTAAAATTTATAAGTATGGAAAAATATTTATATTTTGTTACCATAGCAACCATTTCTCGTATCTTTTCTATGGAGTACAAGAGTAAAGTCTGCTTCAAACAATTCCGAGGGCAAAATGAAAATATACATTTCAAAGAGCATCTAAAAAATAAATGATTTTTGAATTTTAATCAAAATCGTTTGAGCGAATTTTGAGAAAATCGAAAAAAACTGAAAAAGTACATGTATATAGAGGTAAGGGAAAGTAAAAATTTTAAGATCCCTTAATTTAGCAACATTATAAGATTTTATAGCCATTTTTAGAATTAAATTTTATAAAATTTGAGTATAAACAGATGAAATCAATCAATTTGACAATTATTTCAAGTAATGGAAGAGCATCAAATTTTTTTTCCAATTCGATCGGCGCCCGAGCGACAAGCCAGGGAGACTCGCGTAACTCTTGTCTAAGCCTTTCGTCTCGCGCGAGATCGCTTTTCAAAAAATCGCTAAATCTCTTTTATTTATTCACGGATTTGAGGCAAAATGCAAAACTGGTCTCTTGAATTAATTATAAAGCCATAGGAATTTTTCTATTTAGCTACGCCCACATAAAATGAGGGTTTATTGATGACACTCACGACTTCTAACGTCAACTCCCGCCAATATTTTCTAATTTATTGTTTGTTAATTAAATAAACACATTTAGGGCTTGATATCAATTGAATAAATTAAAATATAAAATATTCTAACTAAAACAATCCATTTTCGGCCAAGGAATGTCCTAAAAATAATAAAAAATCGATTTTAATTTATTTTGACAGATGAATTTTTTTCTTTTCAAAATAATAAAAAAAACTATTCAATATATAGAAATAGTGAATAGTGCATTAAAATCAGCACTAAATCCTGAATCTTATACATTTATGTCAATTACTAGTTTGCTCTATTTAATAAGAGAGAGTCACATCTATGTTTGCTTGAATTTTCGTAAATTTGCTAAAAACTAAAAAAGATATAAAATTTGTGTTTATTGATTCGTTATCTGCATTAAATACAAAATTTATACGATATCTTAAATATCTTCTACCTTTTATGTTTAATGATATTAAGCCTTCTCAAATTTTGTATCGTTTTTTGAGTATAACTCGAAAAATAATTGAGATACAAAAATAACAAAAGTAAATTCTTAATCCTCATCAAATCCCCCATATTTTCCCAGTGTCATATGTTTAAGAAGTGGTTAAATTAAAAATCTTATATTTTTAGATTTTCTATCAATTAATCGAAAACTATTAGAGATATTAAAATTTCGTATGCAAATTCTTATTCAAGGTGAAATTTTATCCAGAAACGATGTATCACATGCCTTGTGTTGTGTTTAATAGATAGATAGTAGCAGTGGCGTAGCGAGAGGGGCTGGGGGGGGGCAAGGGAGTCATCATGCCCCGGGTGCTACTCACAAATGGGCGCCAAATGGTCCGCAAAACAAAAAATTGTTGGATAATTTTTATTTTAATTATAATTGATTTCTGGAAAATATATTTTAAATTTAGTACCAGTGTAATATAATAATTATATGTATATTTTACATATAATATTATATGGTTTTCGAATGGGGGGGGGGCGCTAAAAAGGTATTGTCCCCCGGGCGCGAGTTAAGCTCACTACGCCACTGGCCGGCCTTAAGAATTGTTGAACTATTTCAAAAAAAATATTAAATTAATTAAAATGACCAGTCAAAATAATCTTTTATTTAATATACCATAAATAATCAACTCAACTTAACTGGAGATAGGGGATGGCGTCATTCATAGTTTTTATCTTCTCAGAGATGGCGTAAATTTTTCAGTTTATTTACTAATATTTAGGCTATATATATATATTTTTTTTAATTTTCAAGTTTGGGCAGCTGCCTGGATACGCCCATATTTTTAAATACGGTAATAAAATTTAAATAATACAACTGCTTTATTATTTACACTTTACTTCAGATTAAAATTAGGTATAGGCCCTATAATGAAATAGAAAAGGGGGCGTGCACACAGTCTTTTCGGCCATATAAGTTTTTATACGATAACTGTTATATACAATATATATATACACATATATATTGGGGTCCAGGCATTCTTACTTAAGCTAAATGGATATTTATCTATCCACAAACGAAATAGATAAATAAAAGCAATTTAATATCTATATAATTCAATTACTGATTTAATAAACATTCATTTGTTTTTAAAATTTAATTTAATTTACTGAATGAACCTGATGAGAGCGAATTAAAATAATTATTTAAACAAAGGAGGGCTTAAATAATGTTCATTTTGGATATTAGTTAGTAGAGAGAGAGGAGATTCGGCTATTCAATGAAATCAAAGGGTTTGGGTTTTATAAACAAAAAAAATAAATAAATAAATAAATACGAACCAATCAATAACTCATTAAAAAATAATTAAATTTTCTATATATTCCCGCATCATAACAACTCAGATCTGTAATTTACACTAAAAAAATATTCAGATTAAATTAGTGGCTTAGTAAACTAATCCCTGGCTATATTAAAATAAAATTTTAATCATTTAATTTAAATATTTATATATTCATATTTGCCAAAGCTATTTATGGGGTATTGGAGAAAATTTTTGCTTTTGGGTGTGTGGGGTTTAGATCACGGAAACGTAGGACTTCCAGAAATGGGGTTGAAGAAAGAAAAGGAACACCAGAAATCCTGAAAGTATAAAGAGAGCAGACAACGAAGGGTAAGAGAAAGTTGCGTGCTATGCGCTAGTCACACCAGATTTTTTTTGTTTTTATTTCCCTCTAGTATATTTTTTTTTTTTAATATATAAGCATATACAGTATTTTCAAAATTAAACGATATTAAATATAAAAAAAAAGATAAGCACTATAAAGAAAGTTCTTATCAAATTTTTTCATACTTTTATAAATAAAAAAAAAATCATTATCTTTAACAACGATAACGTGTTTATCAGTTTAACAAATAAAGATAGATATTTTAATGGGCCAGCAGCGAGAGAAAAAATAAAAATTAACATCTCACACCTGTTTCACAGCCTTTTATACTTTTTCTGATGAGCAAGTGGTTTTTTTTTTTTTTTTTTTTTCTATTTTAATGGAAAGGATGAAAAAAAAAGTAAAGTGGAATGGAATCGGAAGAAGAAAGCCGACCGTTGAGGGCCATTAGTTACTCACCGGCATCAGTGAAGGAGATAAGGGGGGGGGGGAAGGGCTTTTATTGTAACGATTGCAATTTCGTAAACAACCGTAAACAATCAAGTCATCAAACCTGAGCCCAGAATCCAAATGGAGTACTTGGATGAGATTTCAGGCTTTTCACAATTCAAGAAGACTTCTTCATTCAATGTGATATTAAATAAATAACAGATCAAGAAAAAAAATGTGGCATGAGTTGATCGCCACACAATTTTCCCTTAAAAATTTATGAAAATGAATAATATTTATTGGGGTTCGGGTTCGCGAAAAAAATTTATTTTGCTTCCAATCATTTGAAAAATGGGGTCTAAATGGACTTAGATGACCTTAAAAGAAATAAAATCTTTTAAATAACATGTCGTCAAAAATAGTATTATGGCTAAAGCGAAATAAAAGAAAAAACGGGTAACTGGTCGCACAGGACACAACTTTCTCTTACCTTCAGTAAGATAAAGTTGTGTTCTGTGCTTGTCACACCAGATTTTTGTATGAACACATATTTAGTTTCCGCCCATATATTAGAATTCAAGAGGTAAAATTTATTAGTATGGAAAAATATTTACATTTTGTACCATGTCAACCTTTTCTCCTATCTTTCCTATGAAGTACAATAGTAAAGTGGTCTTCAAACAATTTTGAGAGCAAAATGAGAATATACATTTAAAAGAGCATTTAAAAAATAAATTATTTTTGAATTTTAATCAAAATCGTTAGAGCGAATTTTGAGAAAATAAAAAAAACTGAAAAAGTACATTAGTAAAGTACTAGTACTCTTTGCCGATTTTAAAATAATCTTACTCGTCGAGAACTGTTTGAGATTATACTAAACGATGTGTACTGTTTTGAACACGTATCTTAAGTGTTTGGATTAACATTTTGCTTAATTTTATAAACGAATTTATATGAAATTACAAACAATTTTTGACGAAGTGATCCGCCACTGCAAATTATTAAATTATATAAATATTATACAATTTATAATCAGCGACCTCGAAAACCCTTAATTTTAAATCAAATCTAAAACTTTTTACTATTTTTGGCCAACTTTTTTTAAATCTAGACCACTGTGCCACGTCTCAAAAAGGTTCGTCTTCCCTGAAATGAACTAGAGCATAGAAGAGGTAGGTTAAAAGGAGCCGGTTGGAACCAGAAATAAGGATTAGTTCACTTGCTAGAAACGAACGGAAGAGGAGGAGTTATAGATAGGAAATAATGCAACTTCACCGAGTGCCGGTAGATGGCTACGGCCAGAGGCCGGTTGACTTTGAGGTGTGTGTCTTCGAGCACGTAAGCACCTCGGATAAATAAACGAGGATCCTATAGGAATTTCAAATAATAATAATAATAACTGAAAAATTGCGGCACTTGATTAAGAAAAGGCGAGGGTCGCCCGAACCAGCTGGAGGGTGGTCCCTAAGATCGAAAGCCCCCCGGGTAGTTAATTATAATTTTTTAATATATTTACATGAACATAAGTAAAAAACTATGATATAAATATTTCTTTTTTTTTTTATTATTCATCTTTTGAAACCAATCTCTCTCAGTTTTCTCAACACATTTTCTCTTCTCTCTTTTTCTATATAAAATATTTCAAACATGTAGGTAGTAAACATATTTATATGTTTTAATTAAACCTTTATTCAAATTTGTTTTACCTAAATATTAAAAACTTTTTCCATTAATCATGTTTTGATCAAAAGTTTTTTATTAATTTTAATTTTTTTTTTTTTTATAACGAAATAAAAGTCGAGTCAAAAATTTTTGTCCTCAAATAATCAAGAATAAAGGTTTTAAATATTAGTTGTGAAATAATCTTTATTCCATGTCTCCTTTAAAAATATTTTTCTCGTTAAAAAACCTGACCTGGATAACATAAATAAAAGCCACCAGGTTTTAATTAATCAAAATCTTTATTGTTGAGGAATAAGAAAGAAAATTTCAATTTTTAATCCTAAAAAACACGGAATCGTCGTCATTAAAAAAAAAAAACTTGGGATTTATTTACTCAGTCGAAATGAAAGAGTCGAGAATTCTTTTCTTCGGGATGCACTTTGTTTTGGTTCCCGAGGGATGGATGCGACTCCGGAGCCAATTAAGTCCCAGAGCCTGAATGAAGGACATCATCCGAGAGGGGGATGCTCCATCCAGCCCTTTATTGATCGGCATTTCATCCGTCATTAGGCAGAAGCAACGCCCTCCGACAGACAGGCAGACGCATTCACCCCCCATCATACAAACCCCAACCCCAACCCCCATCCATGACAATTCTTGCTTCTCACACAGTATTTAACTTATTTTTCTCTCTATGCTCGTTCAAAGGTTTTTATGTATAACACACATAATTCGATTTGGGTTTCTGGATCGTTAATCGTGTTTGATGGCAGATGGAAAACTGTCAACTTGAATTCAATTATTAAAGAAGAAATTTTAGATTAAAAATAAAAAATGTATGTGGCTATTATTAGTGGTTCTAATTCTGGAAAAGATTTTAGAACAGGTGTAGAACATGCCGAGTGTGCGCTGTCCCATGCAGATAATGGAAACCTGTGCAACGAGCTTTAGATCTTAATTAAATATTCATGACATGAAATTTATAAGTAGATCAAAACATCAGCTTAATGAAATTTCTTATTAAAATTTTTCAGATTTAGGACTAATTAAAGCACTTTACTTAAATTTCAAATTTTCAATTGTTTATATTTTTTTGGGTTTAATAAAAAAAAATCTGGTGTTACAAGCATAGGCGTAGCCAGAAATTTTTGATGGGGAGGAGCTCAAGAAAATTTTTTTTTTAAATTATTAATATATTTATTTATGAGAAATAAACATCTCTTTGTTTAAAGAAAAAGATTTTGCATTTTATTTATTCCTCGACTGTAGTCGCACATCAAATAATGCAATCTTTTATTTTTATTTTTACATGGACTTTATAAATAAAGAAGATAAAATCTTTATTAAATTTAATAAAATTTGACCATAAAACGATGAAATCAATCATTAGGCCAAATGATGGAAGAGTCAGATTTTTTTTTTCTAATTCGCTCGGCGCTCCGAGATCAGGCAAGGAGCCTGGAGTAAGTCTTGGCTTGCCTTCTTTTCTAGCACGAAATCGCTTTTCAAAAAGTTACTATATCGCTCTTATTTTGCAATCGATTTGTGGCAAAATGCAAAACTGGTCTTTTCAATTAATTATAAAGCTATAGCTATGGCTTTTATTTATCTACGCTCACAGAAATTAGGGGTTTATTAGAGGCCCTCACAATTTTGACCCGTCATAATTAATTTATTGTTTTTACTTACATATATTAGGGTGATTCTTATTTATAGACGTCAACATTTTTTTTTATAAATTTTTTTTATAAAATAGCAGGTACCCGTAGATCTTTTCAAATGCATAAAAAATAATCTTTACAAAATTTGAACTCATTTGTAAAACAGGAACACGCCCATAGCCTTTGAACTTTGAGAATTTTCAAAATTTTCTTAAAACTAAGCATTCCCTCTGTTTTCGTTCCCAGGGGATTAAATTAATATCACATTCGAATAAAACTAGAAATTTATTATTTAGAATCTTTTATTGCTTAAAATTACCTTAAATAATACATAATTAATAGAACTAATAAGAAAATATATATTTTTAATAATGCTTTAACTATGCTTAAAGCATTTGTATCTAACGTGTCAAAAAGGTCTTTAAATTCTTGCTCGTCCTTGGGCTATAGCACAGTGGTAGAGTATCCGCCTCTTCTGCTAGGGATCCAAATATATCCGATGGGCTTATTTAGATAGAAAACAGACATGCGCCTTGAATTCTGATTCTAAAGAGAGAAAGATTAATTTGTATCATCTGTCAACGTTCCTCAGCATAAATCTGTGATTATTAGAGCCCGGATGTTAATGCACAAATAAACGCTCCCTGGACCCCCTTGCTCGCCTTCGGCGAACAAATGCATCAAATTTATTCTTGTTCACTGTTTGGGAATTTTGCAATTGCTCGCCTAAGGCATGTGACTGTGTCAATTTAAAGCATGAAGGAATTGAGCTAGATTTTGATTAAAATTCATAAATCAACTATTTTTGCCCTCTGGCCTTGGTGTAGGGGCTAGCCTGCTGGCCATTTGTATCAAGCAAGGGTCGCGGGTTCGCATTCCTTCTCATGCGACAAATTATTTCAATTGGATTGACTATCAATTCAAAATAGTAAACAGAAGTCTAAATGGCCTTCGATGCCGAAAAAGATCTCAATGAAATTAGGAAATTTTTATTTTTATTTATTTTTTAGCAGCGGCGTCATTTAACTTTTTCTTTGGGGAGGGGGGCATTTTTTTACTTTCTCTTACCTCTATATATGTTAATATATATAGAGAGAAAAAAAAAGAAAGTATTGGATTCATGTCAAAAATTCGATGTCGATATTTCGATGGATATACAATATCTCGACGCAAAAAAATCTGGTGTAACAAGCACAGAACACAACTTTCGATTACCGAAGGTAAGAGAAAGTTGTGTGCTGTGCCATCAGTCACACCAGATTTTTTTTATTTAATAGTAATTTTTTGAATTTACTAGTTATAAAGCATCACTTATTAGCGAGAGAGAAAGAGAGTCAAATATTCTCAGGTTAGATAGTAGAAGCCTGTTTCTGTGTATATTTTAACAATGCGTTTCTGAGAATTGCCATTAAAAACAAGCTTTAAAGGTTGAATGGCTGTGTCTAACCCAAGTGACCAGACGAGTCGTGGACCATTGGATTCTATTTGTTTTCATTATATATATAATTCAAATAAGGCCATAAAGACTTATTCTATTATGGTAATATAATAATTTAAACAAATAATAAAAGAATAAAAAATAATTTTTTATCAATTAGAATAGAAAAGGAGAGAATCTCTCTTTCTCTCTCAACCCACTCACACAGCAATCAAATTAAGTATTTATTTTTAGATTTTAAATAATGTAATAAGCACAATTTTAATTTTATCTATTATTTTAAGTAAAGAATTCATTTTTCATGTTTCAAAAATCTGGTGTGACTGGTCGCACAGCACACAACTTTCCCTTACCTTCGGCAATCGAAAGTTGTATTCTGTTTTTTTTTTTTTTTATCGGTCAAAAATAAATACTTTTGCGTATTATCCGTTTATTTGTAAATATTTCGATTTCAGTGATATAGAATCATCTTCAGTACAATCAACAGATGTTTTGCAAATCGTTAATTCCTCCCATTCAATATTACAAAATAGCTGAACATTCCATGAATGCAATTTTCATAACGGGCCGATGTCCTTATAATAAAATTGGTCATCATTACGGTCATCTACAATCAAGATGTTTTCTGCTTTTCCCACCAGATTTTTTGTGTCGATATATATTTAGTTTCCGACAGTACGGTACATTCGATTTTCAAGATGTAAAATTTTTTTTTTTTTTTTTAACATTCACACTTTTTTCTCATTCACATTCACATTCAATCAGTCTTCTCGGCAACTTAGGCCATTTAAGACTTTGACGATAATCGTTATTTTATGAAAATATCTATTCTTTACAAAATTTAATTTGTCTTTATCTGGGTGGGGGGGGGGGGGTAGAGCAACAGGCAGTACAATTGTTTCGGTTAAGCGATACCAAGCAGGGAATAGGTGACCCCGAGCAACGGGACGTCATTGGTATTATGTATTTTAAATTTATTAAATAAAACTCTAACCCCTCAATAGCCACAGTAGCCAAAAAGGGTTAATAAAAAAATGTTCAATTTGGGCAATTACTTGTGAGTTTGAGGTCATTTGAGTCAGAAAATTAGATAAAGGTTAAATAAAAGGCTAATAAAAAAGTCAGCGTAGAGGTCCTGGTTCGACTCCAGGGGGCGCAATTTTTGCCCAATCAAACACAAACTCATCTCGGCTATCTTAAACGATATATTGACTGGCTTATTTATTTACAGTCTATTTGAGTGTTGATTGAAAAAAAATCCATCTTTTTTCAAACCAAGTTAAATAAAATATATTAATAATAATAATAAATTCACACTTACAACAAAATAAATAACTATCCGAAATAAAATACTTTGCTACACTTATTCTTATGAATTCCATTGAGAATAAATCATTCTACCTAAAAATAAATGAATCATAATAGAGAAGAATATTAGAATTTTTAATCGTCGCTTCTTTCGGGAAGTTTTGTAATTAAGGTGAGTCAAAATAAACAATCATCGTCTCTCGTTATCTTTACTTATCAGAGATAGCGCGTAGGAATTGAGGCTGATCAAATGCTTTGCTTTTTGTTTCAGTTGTGAGTTGCAACTTGGTTGATATAAAAAAAAAAAGTGTAGTTAAAACGTGTGAGTGTGCGGTTTCTCCCTCTGATTTCTCTCTCGGGGCTCTCTCTTTGTTTGTGCGCGCGATTTTTTTTCTTTCTTATCCCCATCCCCTCGTCGTTCGTTTTTTTTTTATTCTTTTTCTTTTGGTGAAAATGGCTGCTGCCAAGTCGGATGCTGAGAAACTTGAGAAGAACATTTCGTGTCTCAAATACACAATCTTCTGTTTCAACATTGTCACATGGGTAAGGAGAAAGAACTCTTGCATCTTTTTTTTTTTTTTGTTCCCTTTTTTTTTCTTAATTGTTCCTTTCTCTCTCCTGGAGAAACTACGCCCCTCAGGAGCCATATTGTCACCCCAGCGAGGAAAAAATATTTAATGGCTATTTTATTAAGTAAAAAGTATTTAAAAGTTAAATAACCTTAAGTAAAAACTCTCTCAGGTTGCATTTGAAGTCAAATAAAAATAAAGATTCATTCAAAGGGTCGCTCCATTCCCAAGGAACAAAAAATTCGAAATTTCAATAAAAAATTAAGAAAATGGATGGAAATTTAAAAAGTATTTAGTGTTTTTTTATTGATGAGGCCAAACTTAAATAATTTTTATATGACTTTTATTTGGAAAAACACAGATTAAAAAAAAAATTTCATTCACTTTCACACGAATTGTTTCGGTTAAAGAAACATTCAAATCAAAAAAAAATTTTCTCAAAAATTTAAAGATTCGAAATTCAAAAAAAAAAAAAAATTTATAATAACTTGCAATGATTTTTTTGCTTTTTTTTATTAGTTAGGTACATAACGTAGGCTTACAAGCAGGGGCGGATCCAGAGGTGTTTCTCGGGAGGGGGGGAAGGTGGGTGGATATAAATACAAATCAAATTTTTAAGTATTAATTTTTAAAATTTTACATTAAAAATATTTTTTTTTTTTAGAAAAAAAGTATTTTTTTCAAATCTCGAAGGGGAGGGATAATTACCCCCCCTCCCTTGTATCAGCCCTTGCTTACAAGTATTTTTTTCGGGGATGGGGGGTCTACCTTTTTTAAACTTGCATTCATTTTGATCTCTTTTATTATTTTCCCACCATACTGAAAATTAAAAGATAAAAAAATACATAAGGCTGAAAGCACACACCAATTGATCAAAACGTTTTCGGACAAAACGTTTTACTCACTGCCATCGCACATCGATTGAACAAAACGCTCAATGGAAAAACATTTTGTTTTGTTCCTTTAACTTGCAGTATTACAGTCGTAACTCGAGTTTTTTTTATCATACTCAAAAGTCACAGAGAAGAAACAAATTTATTTGCTTTTGCCGACATTTCAAGGCTTTACCCGACCCATCTTCAGGAGACTCTAAACTAATTTTTAATTAAATAAAAAAATAAATAAATAAAATGATATTTCACATAGCATTATCACCGACATCTGTTCATTTCGTGTTATTCTTGAGTGCAATTTATCTGCCGGTTGCCACGACAAGATGGTCCATTAAAGACGGTATTATCCCATCCCTAAGATAAAATCACATATGCTGAACAATATGGCGGCCGACGTATATTATCTCAAACTCCAAAGGCGCGCACATTCCATTCACACCTTCTACAGGCAAAACATAGTTTAATGAATACCCAAGCAATTAACATAGTATTCTGTCGTGGGCAAAGTGGTCCAGAGGTCGTAAATCAACACCTTAGTCGTAAAATACCGGACGCTTATCTCTTCGCTACAAACAAATGCCATTGATTTTTTTTTTCACTTCTCTCCCCCCCCCCCACCCTCTCTCTGGTGTTATAAGTAGTGAAACCAACGGGTGAGGAAGAAGAGGGGACTATGATTAAGAACAAGTCGGAAATGTTGCTTCTAACTCATATTTATTATTCAAAAGAAAAAAAAAGAAGAATGAATGCTTTATGTTCCTTTTAACAAAAACATATTAAATTATATGTCTCTTAAGATATATTTTTTTTTATCATAATTTATTTATTACTCAAAAAAATCCCTGCCTGCATACGCAACAAAGAGGATACTATTATAGTAAAAATTTTTAGCCAACTGTATTAATGTATTACTTTCTCTTACCCATATATATGTAATATATACAGAGATATGTATATAGAGAGAAGGTATTGGATTCATGACAAAAATTCGATGTCGAGATATTTTGAAGAATATACTCCCCTGAATCCAAAAAAGAGATTTTCGCGACAAGGTCTGTCTGTCTGTGTGTCTCTGTGTTCAATTTAAAGCATGAAGGAATTGAGCTATGAGGTTGAAATTTTATATTTAAGTTAGGTACCTTCCTCAGGCGTGAAAATAAGCTTTTGAACAAAATCGGCCTAAGAGTACTAGTACTTTACTGATGCACTTTTTCAGTTTTTTTGCGATTTTTCAAAAATCAATTATTTTTTAGATGCTCTTTCAAATGTATATTCTCATTTCGCTCTCAAAATTGTTTGAAGCACACTTTACTCTTGTACTTCATAGGAAGATAAGAAGAAATGGTTGCCATGGTAACAAAATATAAATATTTTTCTATGTTTATAAATTTGATATACCCAGGCAGTCCGATGATTTTATTTAAGGCATTTGGATACCAAATGGCTTAAATTAGAATGCCTGGACCCCAAATAATATATATTCATAACGGTTATCCTCAAAGTCTTAAATTGCATAAGTTGCCGAAAAGACTGTGTGATATATTGGCGGCTTCTAAATATGTCTCGACACAAAAAATCTGCTGTGCTTGTCAAAGGTAAGAGAAAGTTGTGTGCTGTGCGACCAGTCACACCAGATTTTTTTATATTTTATTTAAAAAAAAATGTAATACAAAAGCAATGAGAAATAGGTCTACAATAGGAGAGAGATATCAATGGTGCCGTTTGCTTTCAAATATTTTGTCGACATACCTATCTCAAGAACTAAATTTTATTATATTTAAGTTTAAGTACCTCCTTGGCACAATCCTACCCAGAGCTTGGACATAATTCATTAGCCTATAATAACCCTATTAAATAGGCAAAAAATACATTTTTTGACAAGTAATTGCCTAACTAGCAGGCGCTCTTGATCAGTGGCGCCTCTAGTATCAAGGCGGAAGATTTTTTTATTTCTACTTAACGACACTTGTACGGATCATCGCTCCATTCTCCAGGGTCAATAATCTGTTAAATTATTAATCCAGATATCATATTATGTTTGAGTCATTTTATAAAATAACCGCCCTAAGGAAGGAAGTGTTCCGAAACGTCAACGATAAAAAAATTCAAGTTCAACCTTGACTACCTTCTCTAATGAAATTTTATAATAAATTATTTTTAGATTAAATAAATGAAATAAATATCTTTAGAAACTAATATCTAAAATAAACTTAATCTTATCATAAACGTAAAAATCTTATCATTTATTATTTAAATAATTTAAATGATTGAGCAAACTAAAATTAAAGGAATTTTTTTTCACCTGAATTCTTATTAATTTAAGGGACGTAATAGAAAAAAGGAAATAAATATGCGTGCTTAGTCTAAAAAATGATCGCTTATCCAGCTAATGCTAATAAATAAATAATAATGATCGCAATAAAATAATCTTATTTGATAATATTCCTAGAAGATATTTATTTATTTAAATAAATAAAATGAGGTAGCACGCACAACACCAAGGCTCTAAAGACAATTAAGTTCAGGTTCAGAGATATAGAACTTGCTTCTTTGTAGCTGGTATATATTTTGGAATACGCAATGACGTTCAGTTAGCGCTTTTTGTTTCCTGGTTTCGGTCACAACTGAACCATCGTCAGGTCTAAATTTAATAAATGTTACTATTATTTGTTTGACATGTATAAGATATACTATTGAATAAAAAAATAAGTACTGTAGGTTAAGGCTGCTACCCACGTAACAGCACACTTGACAAGCATGCATGTGCAATCTTTTTGTACCAGCTTGCACAAATTCCCTTCGACACCACTCGGCACAAGCATGCTTGTGCATGAAATAGCTTATGCCGAAAATTAACCTATAAATGTCAAACTCGGATGGTTATTTAATCAAAGATAACAAGAAATACTCACTGCCTTAAACAGGGACACAATAAATATTAATATTTAAATTGAAATTTTAAATGAATTAATATATAATAAATAAATACCAAGTGTCACAAGACGTCTATAAAATGGCGGCATGATTAAAATTCGAGCTTCAAGCGGCTTGCACAATTAAAATGTTTGCGCGAAATTCTCCTACAGACGCTACAGTTTGCTTGTACAAAAAGATTGCACATGCATGCTTGTCAAGTTTGCAGTTACGTGTGTAGCCGCCTTTACAACCTCTGAATAAAAACGTTGGAATTTAAATGAATACAGAAAATAATTGTTAAACTTTTTTAAATTTAAAATTTTTTTTTTTAATAATCTTATAGATTATAATAATATTTCAATTTTTTTTTTTTTTTTTTTTTTTTAAACCCTTCTGTTATTTTTTCATTCATTTTTTTTTTTTTTAATGAAAAAAATTCTCCAAACTTTTCGTCTTCTTCATTTCGAACTTCAGTTCTTTATAAAAGGTAGTTAAGATTGCACTTTCCTAATAAGCTTAATATTAAAGAAAATTGTTCATTCTTTTCTTTTATTTTTTTTTTTTTTTTTACTATTATTTTAAAAAAGAAGTCGAATGAAGAGAGGAGGGGAGGGAGGGGGAGGAATTGGAGGGGAAAGAAAGAAAAAAACTTGCACGGGTAAAGTTTTTAAACGATTCCTGTTGAAAAATGTTTGCCAAAGTTAATTTAGAAATTGCTCTCAAGTTTTATCGATGGAATCAAGATTTTTCTTTTCTTTTCCCTTTTTTTTTTTTTGACAATTAATTTGAGTTTGAATTCAACCAAAGGGGTGGATGAAAAGCAAAGGAGTGGAATGTTGATGTTCTATTTCTCCCCTCCACTCTCTTGTAAATATTATTATTCTTTTAGCATTTCACATTTCACCCTTTCCTATTCGAGGTCACCTTGTAATTATTATAAAAATCCATAATATCTTATACTATTAAACAAGCAATATTGGAGTATCTTTTCAATTTAGGTGGAGGCGAAAGGGGACAAGAAAGTGCGAAAAGAATAAATTTAAGGCGATTTTTGTTCCCTTTTTCATCCCACTCTTGGAGGTATAGGCGTAGTCACGGAAGGGGGGGATTTGGGGGTTCAAACCCCCCCCCCCCCCCTCCCACCATGGGACCCAAACCATGAATAGATATTTAAGCTCTATAATACAAAAATTTAATAATTGTAATTGAAGATTTGAGTCATTTTAAATTATTTTAAAAATTATATTTTATCAATTTAAAAATTGAATAATTAAATCTAACATTTATTTTTTTTATAATGCCGTAACGGCTTGTGAAGTCATGGTTTGTAGCATCACGGCCTTTGACGTCACGGCCTGTACGACATACTGATAGAAGGGCGAAAAAATTTAAGGCCATTAAATAAAAGTTTCACTTTGAAAATATAAAAAAAAATTTTTTTAATCAACTATACAGTACGGCTAATTGTAAGACAAAAAAACCAACACGAGATTGACTTCAAATTTGCTTGGCATTATACTAACAATCAACTAACTAAAATGTCAAAAAATACTTTTGCCAAATTATAAATTAATGAATTGCATTAATCTCTGCCATCAAATTTATTAATGAAAGCTAATCAAATATTAAACTTTTTATTTTATTTTATTTTGAAAGAGATCAAATGTCATGCAATAAAATTCATAGCCTACGATTAAAAGTTTTTTGTTATCAACTTTAAAAAAGTCTAGAGAATAAAAAAAAAGAATTTTTGTTCGGGAAGTGCATCGTTCTTGTATAACAAAATTGAGTTTACGGGGACGTCATCATGTATCAAGTTTAAAGTTTTTCAAACGAATCCATCAACCGATATGCAATTTTTTAATCTCTCTCATGATATTTGAAAATAAATAAAAAGGAACATTTTTGTGATATCTCAAAATAATAGCCACAAAGCGCATTTTCTTTTACAGAAGTGGTTTTCTTTATAAAAAGATACGAGTAATATTTATTGATCCAGGATAGTACCAAATGAAGCTGATATAATCTAACAATAATATTTACTCGTGTGTTATAACTTTTTTTTTAAATAATAAAATTATATCAGAAGTTTTTTTTTTTTTTTTAAACATTCACTCTTTTTTCTCATTCACACTCACACTCACACACACATTCACACAGTCTTTTCGGCAACTTATCCATTTAAGACTTTGACGATAACCGTTGTAATATATATTATCTATTAGGGGTTCAGGCATTTCTATTTAAGCCATCTGGTATCCAAATGGCTTAAATAAAATCATCGGACTGCTGGGTCCGAACCCGCGACGTTTGGTATAGGAGGTAGGCACGCTACCTACTATGCCACACCCGGGGCATATCAGAAGTTTAAATGTTCTTGTTATTTATATCACGGCTAACATGAATATTAATCCTACAATCGCTAGTTCGAATTTAAGCCACCAGGCGGCGTATTGAAATGCTAAATTTCCCAATGCAGTGAGCGCCACAATTAAGTCCCCACCTGGGAGATAGACTCTTAAGTATATGGTATATAGTGAAATAATTTGAAATTTGAAAAGGTAAAATACAATCACCTGTACAAGATTTTATTTTAGGTAAAATAAAATCAATTGAAATAAATAGGGACGGGGTCTAAATGGCCTCCGATGCCGAAAAAGACCTTAAAACGAATTTAAAAAAATCCTTAATTCAAATGTACAGTATTGTCGACTAAATACATAGTTAGGTATATAAGCGAGGTGAATAGCTGAATCAATATGTAGAAGGATGAATAAAAAGGCTAAGCAGCTATGATTTGGACTATGTAACCATCTTCATGGCTATAATGGAGTATACAAAGACATAAATAACATCAATATACAAATACAAATTCAAGACATTAGGATAAAAATATGCCTAGGTCTTGAAAATGTTTTTGTATAACCTATTGATGTTATGTCTTTTTATACTCCATTATGACCATGAAGATGGTCGCATAGTCGATCGAAACGTCGCTGTGGGTTTAAATGCAATAAAGAAATAATCATAGCTGCTTAGCCTTTTTATTTATATAAATAGGTATATGTCGACACAAAAAATCTGGTGTGACAAGCACAGAACACAATTTTCAATTACCGAAGGTAAAAGAAAGTTGTGTGCTGTGCGACCAGTCACACCAGACAATTTTCAAACCTGTATTTATCAAATTTTGCAAAATTACAAAACTAGACAGTTATTTTGTCAAACATAATCTTCCGTTAGTCTAACTATTCCATTTATAATGACAAGTCTATCTATTTAAAAGGGGAAGGATTTGCCAGGATTTTTACCAACTGATATATTCTCATACCCGGAATATTAAGTAAAAATTTCTATAAAATATTCCTTTGAATAAAAAGAGTCCAGGTTAATGAATAAAAAAAAAATTAATTATATTTTTAAATGAAAGTAGAAATAGTGGCGGATAGGAAAATGGCAGTCAGAGAGACGACGTTATCTTAATTAAAAAAACATTTCCCTTTAATTAGAGTTCTTCGACATAAAGAGATTTTTATCTTAACCGGTTAACTATCTTCAAAATGGGTCACAAAATTTAATTGTGTTTTTTTAATTACAAAGAAATATTATTATTATTTTCTTTTTTTTTACTTTTCATCAAGTCTTTTGTGAACACAAATATCAACAGCGAATTTGCTTTTTTTAGAATCTTGGCGATATTGCGGTTATCTCTATCTCTCGCTATTTTTTTCATGACTTTTAATTTGTACTCAGCAACGACTTTAAAGCAATTTGTATTTTTTATATGTATATGTGGGAAATAATTGAGATTTGTTCATGAAAATTGATGTCGAGATTTTGATGGATCTTACGTTTTGAGGTCCCCTGAATCCAAAAAAGTGGTTTCGGACATGGTCTGTCGGGTGTGGGTGTGTGGGTGTGTGGGGGGGTGTGTGTTCAATTTTAAGCATGAAGGAATTGAGCTAGAGGTTGAAATTTTAATAAGTAAACACCCCCGGGACGAAAAAATAAGCTTTTAATCAAAATCGGCCAAAGAGTACTAGTACTTTACTGATGTACTTTTTCAGTTTTTTCGATTTTCTCAAAATTCGCTCTAACGATTTTGATTAAAACAAAAAATCAATTATTTTTTAGATGCTCTTTCAAATGTATATCTCGTTTTGCCTCAAAATTGTTTGAAGCACACTTTACTCTTGTGTTCATAGGAAAGATAGGGAGAAATGGTTGATGGTAACAAAATATAAATTTTTCCCATATTATAAATTTTAATCTGAATTCAAATATTCCCTACTGCGGGACTAAATACATGCGACACAAAACGGGGTGACAAGCACAGTACACAACTTTCGATTACCGAAGGTAAGAGAAAGTTGTGTGCTGTGCGCCAGTCACACCAGATTTTTTTTTTTTATTTGTATAATTTCATCCTTGAGAGATTCTCTCTGTATATTTTTTTTAAATATTTATATTCATCTCAGTGATTTTTATTATAAATCTTATTTAATTTAGGTACAAATTTATTTATTTTTTTTTAATTTCTTTTTTTCTGATTCTGAATTAGGGTTTCATTTTTATGTTATTTCATAAGGGAGATAGATCTATGGCTTGAGATGTGATGTGGAGGACAGCAGCCAAGAAGGAAGCCTCTAGTGAATAAAACAAAACGCTAATTTTATTGCGCTATCTTCAGTTGTCTAGCTGTATAAAAAATCTGGTGTGACTGGCGCACAGCACACAACTTTCTCTTACCTTAGGTAAGTTGTGGGAAAATACAGTATTTATATTTTGTTACCATGGCAAACATTTCTCATATTTTCCTATGAAGTACAAGAGTAAAGTGTGCTTCAAACAATTTTGAGGGCAAAACGAGAATATACATTTGAAAGAGCATCTAAAAAATAATTGATTTTTGAATTTTAATCAAAATCGTTAGAGCGAATTTTGAGAAAATCGAAAAAAACTGAAAAAGTACATCAGTAAAGTACTAGTACTCTTTGGCCGATTTTGATTAAAAGCTTATTTTTCCGGGCGGGGGGGTGTTTAACTTATATATAAAATTTCACTCTCATAGTTCAATTCCTTAATGCTTATAAGTGAACACAGACACACACACAGGCAGACAGACAGACCATGTTGCGAAAACCACAGGGGACCTCAAAATGTGTATATCCATCAAAATCTCGAGATCGAATTTTTGGCATGAATCCAATACTTTCTCTCTCTATATATTATTAACATATACAGTATATAGAGGTAAGAGAAAGGAAAAATATTTAGTTAGTCGATACTAAAAAAATTACACCCGGGAAGAATTAGATCAAGTTTCCGATATTATTATTTTTTTTTCTTAAAACGTACGTACGGTACGTACCGCTTTAAAAAGCCAAATGTTTTTATTTATTCAAGGGGCACTACCGACTCAATGATGACCCCAAATACCTTACTTTTATATACTAAAAAGAATTTCATTGTCTGGTGAGTAAACTGAATCGTAAAAAAAGGAAAAGGAATAAATAAAGTATGCAAAAGATTTCTTTTTTTAAAGTTGCGTTGCGTTTTAGGTTTAGTCCAAGATTTTTCATTATCATGTATGTATATGACATTGACTAAGAGAGGCAATTTGATGATAATTAAATGGACGAATTATCACAATCTACCCAGTATGAATAAGAGAGAGAAGAGGGGATGGAGAAGAGGTTCTTCTTCCTTGTGAGTTGGTTGGGGCAAAAAACTTAAATCAATTTTCGACTCGGTTGAGAACAAAGTTGAAGAATTGTCTGAGTATAGAGGAGAGAGAGAGAAGTGGAAATGGAGTTAAGGAAGAGAGGGAGGAGGAGGAGGAGGAGGGGGGGGGTGGATGGATTCGATTCGATTGGGTGAAATTGCGATTTCAGTTCTGAAATTCGATTGGTCCTTCTTTCTCGTTTCCGGATTCTGATTTCGATATCGATATAAGAGCCGAGAGCAGGTGGCCGATCCTTTAATCACCCAGGGATTTAAAAATTGTCACTAGGAAAACTTTTTTTAAACTTATACTACCAAAAATATTTGATTCTATAAAATCTTATATGGGATTTTCCAAGTTTATTTTTTCTTCTAAAATATGAATGAAGTCATTCTTATATGTTAGTACTCTCTAAAAACGAATTAGTAAAACTACTAATTTATAGTGTATAGTCACTTTTTTAAGATGTGCAAAGTAGACCACCCGCAAATAGTGGATATCCACTTTTTCAATTAGTAAAAATTATTAATATGAAAAATTCACTAATTGAAAAAGTGAATTTTTAAAAAATAATGACCAAAAAAAAAAAGAAACGTTTAAGATACGTATATGAAATAAGGTGTGATGACACCGGGACCTAAGTTGTGTTTACTGACTCGAGTTCTAGCCGAACCCACTTAAACTTGACTTACTTTTACTACTCTGTTATTTTGTATATAAGTATGTCGCTGATGTTAACAATGCTTTTTACTTGAATGTTACTATATTCCTTCCCAGCAATTTATTTCTAAATAAACTTAATAAAACTAATTATCGATATATCAAGAAATATATTTACTAAATTTTAAGTAAAAATATTTCTTAATTGACCATTTAAAAAATAATATTTTATTAATTTAAAAAAATTTGGAATCTATCTGTTTTGACTTAACATATATTTCCTGCAATTTTTAACAAAAAATACAAGTTATCTCAATATTATTATTTATTTGTATTATTATTACTTAAATAAAGCCTTATATTGCCAAAAATGTCTTTATTAAGGAACCGATCAAACAGCTGGTCCGCCATGTTGGCTTCTCAGACAGCCGGAATTGAATGAACTACTTTTTGAATTAGTAAAAAATAACTAATCTAAAAGTAACCAATAAATTTACTAAATATATTAGTAGATTCTACTCAAAATGACTAAATTTGCTGTAATTTTCTTACCTACTGCTTGAATAAGTAAAAATTCTACTAATTCGTTTTAAGAGAGTAGGTTCTTTTAATTAATTTAGACTGAATTGATATCCTAATATATATTTACAGTGTAAAAAAAAAATTGTTGATTTTACTTACAATTGTGTAGGAAGCAAATTACATAAACAAAAACATACTAAATTTAGTAAGTCTTTGAAAAAACCATTTACATATGTATTGTAATTTTCAATAGCCGTTTGAAAATTAGAATGAAAATCTTATTTTATTAAATCTTGTTCTCTATACTGACGTTTCGGACCCGATTAGAACCATCTTCAGAGCTCTACATACAAATAATAACGACATAAATTAAAGAAGATATAGACCTATATCTTTTTCTCTCCTCGCCTTAATCCCGCGATGCGGGGTCGGCGGACTTGACTCTTTCCCCCCAACCCTATCTATTTTTACTACAGGAAATAATAGGACAGGCCAGCCCGTCGCAAGGTCTGACACCTGTTGAAAAGAGGAAGGAAGAGACAGACATTTAAAGATCTGAAGGACTGCCTGTCCCAGCTCGGGCAGCTCGTGGTCGCCATCCACGTACCCACAAGATGTGGGCCCCTGAGCAAAAGATATAAGATGGAAATAAAAAAAAATAATTTATTTAAAATTTTATCCAACAATATTTAGAGCTGGCGCAAGTGTTGAAAGGTTTATAAATTCAGGAATATAAGAAAAAATATTCAGACAAATTTTTATTTTAATAAAAAATATTTATTATTTATAGAGTGCGCTAGCCACTCTCTCTCTCTCTACCCTTTCTAAATTGATAATGGGATTCTTTTAAGAACCAATGAAGAGAAAAGAAATAAATAGCCAATATACATTATTTATAAAATGATTTCCTCAATGTTTGTTTAATCTCACGCACAAGCGAACCGAGGAGAGGATTATCGCACCATGAAATAATATATACTATAATGGACATATTTTTTCGCTACATAAATAAAAACTAAGGTCTCTGCTTATACTTATTAGAATACTTTTTTTTTAATATTAAAATACAAATAAAAAGAGAAATAAATATTTATTTATTATAAATTATTAACATGGTAGATTTGTGTGCCTTTACTTTTTCTCTTTTTCCTTAATTAAAATAAAAAATTCAACCGCCGAGTCCTTTCTAAAATTATGAGTTTTAATATTTTTTATTAAAAAAAGTATTTTATTTTATTATTATGAGAGTTTTTAATTATTTATTAAAAATATAAACACTGTACAACGTTTCGACTGCTTATTCTGCAGTCGTTTTTAAGTACTGTGCATTTGCTTCGACTTAAGTGAACTAATCGCCCTCGGGCTTGGTGTAGTGGCTAGCGTGCTTGCTTTCTATATCAAGGGTCGTGGGTTCGGATCCCAGGCAGTCCAATGATTTATTTAAGCAATTTGGATACCAATTAGCTTAAATAAGAATGCCTGGACCCCAAATACATATATATTCAATAACGGTTATTGTAAAAAGTCTTATATGCTGAGCTGTCGAAAAGACTGTGTGAATGTGGGTGTAAATGTGAGTGTGAATGAGAATAATGTGAGGGTTTAAAAAAAATAAAAATAAGTGAACTAACCTCTAAGGGACACCTATGTGAAGTTAGTAGCACTTGATAAGCAATGAAGTTAACAACATATACAATCATCCCTCATGAAGATAGACACAATCATCATGGCAACTAATTAAATAAAAAGCATATTTTAGGCTACAAATATTTAAAAAAGAATCGCTAATTTTTAACTAGTAGTTAACAGTTTAATTTAATTTTATCATAAATTTCCTATTCTATTGGAGTTCAAATTTAAAGAGCCGTTGATAGAAATCAAATTATATAATCTCTCTATTAGTCATAAACAATTTTCATGCTCGAATAAAGATTTGAAGAGGAATAGCTCATGATATTGCTCTAAATCTTTATGCTCGAAAATTTAGAGCAATATCATGAGATATTCGAAATTACATGTATATGTATGTCGACCTTTTACTTCCCGAGCGTTCCAGACTTCCTATGCATTAATTTATTTTATATATGACAGGGACACCTTAAAAAACTTTCATTGGCACTGAAGATGGCAACCGTAATGGCTACCGAAACTTCTGCCTAGATTAAAGTAAAAAACGCTGGTATTATTCTTCCGACTTAAAAATATTTTTTGTTTCAAATGATGTATTTTATCAAACATTTTGCAAAAGCCAACAAGCTCAGGTATCACATTATTAAATGATTTTAGCCTCAAGTGAATTTCATTCGAATATATAAATATTTTTAATTAATTTTGTTTTAACTGTTATATAATAATAATTGGGTAAAAAAAAGTCATGTTCATATATTTTTGTTGGTTTTTACGTACTATACAAATTTTTCATATAATCAAAAGTGTTCAAAAGGTTAAGAAAATATTCTAGAATGAGCAAAACGTATCACTCACTCCCTGACACAAATAATTCTGGGAGAGAGAATATTTATTTAAATGATTGTGGGGTTTATCGCCCGGACCATCCAAATCTCTCTCCTCGCGAAAAATTGTTGGTATTCCCAAATGCTTTATCATAAATAGTCTACATTTCATTTAATCATTAGAAATGAATATATTTTGAAATTTAGAGAAAAGAGAGAGAGGTAGTGTCACCATTCAAATAGCAATTATTTTCTTATTAAATAACAATATATTATACAAGTTCTGAATATTATTATTCTGTAGAGCAATCGCATCTAAAATTCAAATATCTTATCAAATGATATAAATCACTTGCACAAGTTTCTTGGAGCAACTTATTATTAATTAAAAATTAATTTGAAAATTTATGGTCCCTAAAGGGGAACTAAATTTGAAAATTTTAAATTCTCTTTGAGATATGATATCTAACAAAGTAAATTTATTTATTTATAAAACAATGCAGTAACTTGCCCTCGGGGCATGGCGTAGAGGTTAGCGTGCTAACCTCATATACCAAACGTCGCGGGTTCGGACCCCAGGCAGTCTGATGATTTTCTTTAAGCCAATTGGATTCCAAATGGCTTAAATAAGAATGCCTGGACCCCATATATGTATATTTATCAATAACGGATATCGTCTAAAGTCTTAAATGGCCTGAGTTGCCGAAAAGACTGTGTGAGTGTGTGTGTGAGTGTGAGTGTGAATGAGAAAAAAAAATGCAGTAACTTTTATAAAAAAAAATAAACATATAAGTGAATTTCAGTTTTATTTCTTTGAAATTTTGGGACAAAGAATTTCTCAATTAATGCATCTGCAACTAAAAATTTTAAAAATTAAATTTTTACTTTCTTCTAACCTATATTATATAGAGAGAAGGTATTGGGTTCATGTCAAAAATTTGTCGAGATTTTGATGGATATACACGTTTTGGGGTCCCCTGATCTAAAAGGTGGTTTTCGCAACATGGTATTTCTGTGTGTGTGTCTGTCTATGATGTGAATCGGTTAATATTTGGTCTACAAATTCGTTTGATGTACCAAATTTTAGCAAATTTAATGCTAATGAGTTCTGGTGCTCAAAATATGCTCACTTTACGAGATATAGGCAAAAAACTGAAAACAGTTCAAAATTTTGCCCCTCTCCCCCTCTTAAGTTAGCACAGGGTCCTCGAGGTCGAAAATTCAGAATAGGCATCTTATATCTTATCTTATCTTCTTGTTAGAGTACCCCCCCCCCACCCCCGAATGACCTATAAAAATTTTATTAACTTGGGAAAATTTTCCAGGTAAAAAATTATATCTACTGGACTATAAATAAAAACATTTAAAAAAATTTATTATATTTTTTTCGATACCGACAATAAAGTCCTGAGTAAAATATCGTAACAAAAGTTTAATAAGTACAATTTTAAACGAAACTTTTAGTTTAATCCAGTAACTTAACAATTGAATACAATAAAATAGTAGATTCATTCTTGGACTGTAGAAGGAGTTAATTGTTTTGTCTTCTACAGCCAAAGTGAATCTACTATTTATTGTATTCACCAAAAGTACTGGCAGGGGCGCCGAAACAAGAATACCTATTGCTGGTTGCTAATGATTTTTTTTTGAAAATTAAATAATTTATTATGTCTCAAATATTATAAAACTAAAACAAATCTACTATAAAACTTTAAAAATTTTAAAAAAATCACAATTTTAGTAATTAAAATTTTAAAAATTTGGTAGGATTTTTCAAAAATTTTGAAAAATTTGAAAAAAATGATTTTCTTATTTGTTTTTTATTTATAGATTAATATATTTTCTAAAAAAAATATCTCAATTTTAAGTTTAATGGAGAGGGGGGGTGTCATAAAAGAGAAATTTTGCCCCCCCTCTGCCCCCCCCCCCCAGCAGAATGCCAGGGGGGCAATGTCACCCATTGCCCCCCCTAGTTCCGGTTCGCCAATAAGTACTGGTAACGGAACAAAAGTTTCGATACTTTTTTCGTATCAGGACTCACAATTTGAATTTTTCCTAAAAGAATCATATATCAAAATATTTTTATATTTATGGATATAGCCGAATGTTTCTTCCACGTTTTGATCCCTAAGAAAAGGGGAGAGGATCAACAACCCCTGAGGTTATCGGATGAAGGAGCAAAGCCGATTATTTCCTACAGTCTAGTGGTTTCAGGCCTTTTAGAAGATATGAAGGTGTAAAGGGTGAGAGAGAAATATCTATAGCCTGTGTGTAGGCTATATTTGGCATTGGCAGACTTCGCGATTCGTTAACCGCCGCGGTTCGTTTCAACTTATCGCGAGGGGGGAGTCATATAAATTAGTCTGTGGTTGCACGTTTGTTTTCGAAGGGCGTTAGTGTAATTTGGAGGTAAGGAGGGGAGGGGAGGGTCAGAGGTCGTTAGATCGCCCTCAAGGGCTCCCTCATCTCTCTTTATCCTTCGGCTTAATTTGCCAGCTTTTATAAATACTATATCTTCATAAAAAAAAAAAAAGTAGAAAATAAATATATTAGAATATTTTTATTTAAATTAATGGTTTCAAAAATATGCTCTGGTCGTTTTTTGGTAGCACTTGGATTTATATTTTAAATTTTTCTTTTTTAACAAATTTTGAGAGTTTAGGGGTTGAATTTCAGCATTGCTGGGGTTTATTCAAGATTTTTAATTTAAAAGTATCGTGAATATCCACACTTATTAATCGAAATGGGTCGTTTGATAACTTACCTACCCCAACATTAAAATAGCCTCCCTATGGGGAAATACATGGTGTTTGTCCTTCAGCTGTTTGGTGCAGGTTAATTTTTAAACAAATTTTGAGAGTTTAGGGGTTGAATTTCAGCATTGCTGGGGTTTATTCAAGATTTTTAATGTTAAATGTATCGTGAATATCCACACTATAATAGACAATTTTAATAAAAATTGGATAGAAATTATAAAAAAAAAAATTTCGACGCTCTCAGTAGAAAAGTGTTTAACTCCCAACTCCACTTTTTTCGAAAATCATTTTTTTGTATTTTCTGTTGAAAAATATAATTCTCCTTATGCCCTGAACTGGGTAAGAGCGTAATTCAAATTTTTCAGTTCGAAAAGTTGCCACACGAAAGTGTTTCTAGCAATGGAATGTTTTTTGGCTCTCCTGAAATAAACAAAAATGGAATTAGGCACTTTGCTAATTAGAACGTCGATTTTATTTTTTGTTATAGACATTATATAAATAAATATAATATTTTTATATATATATATATATATATTATATATATATATAGGTAAGATAAAAATAAAAATTATTCTTGTTAAGTCAAATGAGACTCTTGTTACTGCTGCAACTTGGAAACGTTTTGGCCTCAACTACAGCTCTTCATCACCAACAGTACTCATTGATATTGCCTATACCTGGTATATTCAAAAGAACTGATGATGGCGTTTTTTATTTAAAACTCTTTGAATAAGCAATGTGTAGTCCATATTCTCTAATTTAAGTTTATATTTACAAGGATTTATTTTTAATTGAATATGTATTTTAGCTGAAGGACTGTAGAAGAGACCGAAACGTTCCCGAGTTGCAGTAATAAAAATAAATAAATATGGTTTAACAAAAAGGATTTCAATTTAATTATTTTATACTTTTTATAAATTTATCCATTTGAGAGAGGGGCGAGTATTGCCTGGATAGTCTCCCTCCTCTAGAAATGTTTTCTGGGTCTTACAGTGGATCATCACATATGTAGAAATTATTTTAAAAATTATGTAACTGTTGGGTTACCTAACTTTCAGTAACAAGTTTAAGATTTGTATTTTTATGGGTTAGGGGGACTTTACCGCGATGGTATTTGACTTGAAGAAGTTATCTTTCTGCGTGGTATATAATAACTGAACAGAAATTGGTGAAACCATTCAGAGCATTTTTTCTTGGCTGCATCCATACATCCTTTACTAAATATCTACAGCCCCAACTTGCACCTCAATAAGCCTCCTTTAAATGGTATTTCTATCTAATGTTTGGAGAAACTCTTAAGTACAAGCTCCATAGATGAAGTTTAATTATGAATGAGGGATCTTTTTATTATAAAGGATCTAGTAAGGTTCAAACGAGAAATTGTGTATGATAAGTTTTAAGATAAAATTTTTTACTTGTAATTTCTAAAATATCGATTTAGAGAATCGTTGAACATTAGCATAATGAAAATGAAATCGGAATCGTATGTTGAGACACGCCTCTCTCACCCTCTCACTCTCTTCATCACTTTTCTCCACTTGGGATTGTGAATAGTCTCAATGATGGCAGGATACTGATAAGGCTACATTAATTGTATAAATAACATAAGCAAGAGTATCGAACGTTAGGCACGCATGAGCCCTTTTCAGATTGTTTGTGAAGCAAATAAACAGAGACAAGAAAAGGTGTTTTAGTTTGGCCCTAATTGAAATTATTAATTAACAAAAGTCCAAAGCGAAGTTTAAAAAAAGAGATCTTGTGAAACGGATATCGCTGATTTGGGATTAATTTATCTCACCTAAAGTATTTACGTACGTAAATGGATATTCAGTTTAGAATATGAGCTATCCGGCTTAAGACTGACTTTACCATAATTAAAGTCCGGATTTGTATGCAGTAAAAATCCCTAAATATGCTGTATAAGTATTATTATTATTATGCAATATATATATGGCAAAAATATTAAGTAAATGGCTTCCAATTAAAGGTAAATCATGATTTCTAACAATGTAAAACTAATTTTTTGAAGGGAATAGTGTAAGAACAAAATTGGATTGCCGCATGAGACGGGATGCGAACTGACAACCCTTGGTACAAATGGCTGGCCAGCACGCTAACCATTACACCAAGGCCCGAGGGCAGTGAATTTTCAAGTCTTCTTGATGATCTTGAGATATGAAACTTGATATTTATGTCTCCATTTAAAAAGACTAAAAAGTTTAAAATATAAATATATAAGCTGAAGAGAAGTTGCTGTTGATGGAATGGAAAAGAGCAAGTACAGGTGCCAAGGGCGGATCCAGAGGAGTTCTCGGAGGGGGGGGGTAATCTGGTGTGACTGGTCGCACAGCACACAATTTTTTCTTAATTTCGGTAATTTAAAGGCGCATTCTGTACTTGTTTGCCAGAATATAAATAGAAATCAAATTTTTAAGTATTAATATTTAAAATTTTACATTAAAATAATATAATAATTTTTTTTCCAAATCTCAGGGGGGGGTAATTATCCTTTTACTCCCCTCTCCTTTTATCCTTGACAGGTGCAGCAAATAAAGAGAGACTTTGGATGCCAAATGCAAATAAAAGACATACAAAGAACTAAAACTGTCCCAGCTCGGGCAGCTCGTGGTCGCCATCCATCCACGTGCCTACAAGATGTGGGTCCCTGAGCGAAACAAGAAAAAATGAAATTATTTCTCTCTTTTTAGTTCAATTTAAATAAATTCATTTAAAATTTATTTATTTTTTTTTTAATTTTTACTTAATTTAAATAAAGAAATTTTCAATTAAGTAATAATTCATTGACACAAAAGAGCATTTTCCTTTTTTTTCTCATGAAGAAAATGCGCTAAATCGTGAAGGAGTAAATTTTAACCAATAGAGGCTATTAATATTGAACAATAGAAGGGAGTAAATTCCCTCTCATTTGAAACTCCTCGCCATTCTTTTTTTTTTCCAACTTTTTGGCTATTTATTGATGATTAAATACGCTCGCTATATACTTCAAACAAGATTTAATTCAGGACAAAAAGGATTTTTCTTTATAGAATATATCAAGCGTGTAACATTTATAAAATTTATAAGAGCAAAAAAAAAAACCGATTTTTTAATTAAGATTTGATCAAAGAGAATGAAAAAACGAATTCAAGTATAAGATTTTATAAATAAAATATTAAAATTATATAGACTCTAACTAGCTACAGAGCTTGGCTGGGGGGGGGGATAAGTTGCTAAACGTAACTAAGGCGTTAATCCAAAAGAATTCATAGAAATTGTTTTAATTAAATTCGCTTTTAGGAGGCAAAATCCCAGGCTTTTTTTTTAACGATCTGTTCATCTTTAATTTCTCGTTAGCTGTTAGAAAGGCACCCCGCCCCCACCCCAATCAATCAACTCTAACGTGTTTCTAAAAGGGCCTTCGTTTTATGCCCCTCGACTTATCCAATCTAAGCTGCGCAAGAAATTCGCCTGTCCTGCCTATTTCAACCAGGCTAATGCCCTTCAGAGATATCCTAACATTTCTAGGGAAAAAACGCATTATCAAAAGGACATCATCTATTAAAAATAATTTACTTTGATATTTAATCTCCAAAACATACAGATTTTTTTTACGCCTTTCTCTTAAAAAAAAAAAAATAAATAAACACCGTGTTAAAATTCGTTTATTTTAGCTGTATAAAAATTAAAAAGGGGAAAAAATGGGTCAAGATGCCAAATGGAGTCCTTAATTAATCAAGAGTTGTTTTCAAACATTTGAATCCCCATGGAGTATTGGGGCCAAAAAATCTAATTTTTTTAGAATTAAGAAAAATTGTCCCTTATTTTGATAAGGGGATCTTGAAAGGGAGAAGAAATATACGATTATTAAATAACAAGTTGAGAAAGGCGCGGCTTCGCCGCGCCCATCTCAACTTGGCCCTGGCGGGCGGCGTCTCGATACGTGATCAGTAATTTTTCTCTTAATTTTAAAGCCCATATTATTTTTGCCTAAATGAAAATACAATGAATCAAGTTTAAAATTTGAGTATTCGCCCTGCCCGGCCTCTGGGTTTTGAAGGCCATGAGAAAATTACGGGCAAGAAGCAAGCCTAAATTTCCCTTTAATAAACTGATTCGAGCCAACGGGCATGCAAATGAAATCAGGCGGACAGGGACCTATTAAAAAAAATCAAGAATTTTAAAATAAAAATTTCGGGGGTGGGGCAATTGCACAATAAATCTTTAAACTTTTAAACCCCTTGATAGATATTCATTCAAGAATTTTAAATCCAAAAAAACATGGTAATATTTAAAAAATAGAAGAATTAAAAATTTCGGGGGTGGGGCAATTACACAAAAAGTCTTTAAACTTTCAAACCCCTTGATAGATATTCATTCAAGAATTTTAAATCCAAAAAAGCATGTTTATATTTGAAGATGTAGAAGAATTAAAAAATTTGGGGGGGGGGCTGCCGAATTTAAAAAAAACTCTGAAACAACGAATTTAGATTCTTATCAAGGGAAGGCTTTAGGGAAGAAACCAAATTGATATCTCTCCTGGTTAAAAAAAAATTTGAATTTGCCTCTCCGGCTCCGCCCTCTCTGTATTTCGCCAATCAGCGCTATCCCTGAGGCCTGATTGGTTGTTTCACACATCGGACACGGTTTAAGGCAATTATATATAAGTATGATTTTTCTAGCCTTTGGTGTTATTAATTAATTTATAGAAAACGGAATTTATAAAACAGTTTTTTTTTTTTTTTTTAAAAACATTCACACTTTTTTTCTCATTCACACTCACAATCACACAAACATTCAAACAGTCTTTTCGGCAACTTAGGCCATTTAAGACTTTAAACGATATCCGTTATTTATAATTATACATATTGGGGTCCAGGCATTCTTATATAAGTCATTTGGTATCCAAATGCCTTATATAAAATCATCGGACTGCCTGGGGTCCGAACCCGCGACGTTTGGTATACGAGGTTAGCACGCTAACCTCTACGCCAAGCCCCGAGGGTTATAAAACAGTTGATTGCGTGCTTTCATTTTTATATCAAAAAATATATGATAGATCTAATAATATATCTCTTTAGTCAATAGTGTCAGAACTGACAAGTTGTGGTTCTGAATGGTAACTTTCATGAAAATAATACTGAGATGGGTTCTCGTTTCCTTCCTCAGGAGGAGGCATCTCAAATAGAGTTGGTTAATTTTATGTTGGGATTTGAACTCGTGTTACCTTCAACTGAGGATTAACTTTATCCCCTCGGATAGGACTAAACGTCTCATTTGTATAACAAGTAGATATTTCTTTCGTGGTTGAGCATTATAAATAAATAAAAATGGGAGGGGAGGGGGAAGAAGCACAAATTAACATACACATACTTGAATTAAAATATTTAATTACACTAGTCGACAAAAATGAACTTTTTTTTCTTTCACAAGAATGAAGATATGAAATTCTAGAAGTATTTTTCATGCTGAATTCAAATATCAATTCAGTTTTTCCCCATCAGGCACAGTTTTAGAGATATAGAGCAAAATAGATTTTAGTCGAAAATGTGCTCTAAAACGGCTTTTATTTAGAATGTTCAAATTATTTTTAACGCGACACCCCGTCAAATTATGCAGATAGTTAGAATACATATAAATTTTAAGTTTCATTCCAATCGGAGGTCATTTAGACGTGCCGCAAACGGCTTAAAGTTTAGAAAAATCGAAATTTTCAAGATTTTTTTTGCTTTGGTCACCCCTAATACAATTTTAGAGATCCCTGAATGAAAAAAACATATATGTACGATATTCTATAGTTCTTTGGCTTTCTAAAAAGCATTCATTCGTAAAAATCTGTTAATTATTAACGAAATTATTAATAAAAACGTCAGCAAAGAAAAAACCTAAGTACATTCACTGGACGAAAAAAATGGACCTCTTGTTCTTTTAGAAGTATAAAGAAAGATATGAGATTCAAAAAATATATTTTTTTAATAATATATAATAAAGTTAGGGCCCGTGACCCGATGCTCAGAGAGGATACATTAGCTTCTCGTAGATAGGGTTCGCTTTTTAATTCAATTGAAGTCCATTTTTTTCGACCAGTGAGTGTACTTGTGTTTTTTCTTTGCTCACGTTTTTATTAATAATTTCGTTAATAATTAACAGATTTTTACGAATGAATGCTTTTTAGAAAGCCAAAGAACTATAGAATATCGTACATATATGTTTTTTTTTCATTCAGGGATCTCTAAAATTGTATTAGGGGTGACCAAAGCAAAAAAAATCTTGAAAATTTCGATTTTTCTAAACTTTAAGCCGTTTGCGGCACGTCTAAATGACCTCCGATTGGGATGAAACTTAAAATTTATATGTATTCTAACTATCTGCATAATTTGACGGGGTGTCGCGTTAAAAATAATTTGAACATTTTAAATAAAAGCCGTTTTAGAGCCCATTTTCGACTAAAATCTATTTTGCTCTATATCTCTAAAACTGTGCCTGATGGAAAAATTCTAACTACATATCTGAATTCAGAATGAAAAAATGCACTAGGTCCACTAATCAGATTTCTTGTGAAAAAAACCTTGTCGACTAGTGTTATTAGAGCATAATAATATTAAAATATTCAAACAATTTCAAAACCCTTTTTGATAATTTGACTGGGACAGATGAAGATACCGACCCGGCCCTCGAAACGTCGACCTAAAAGAAAAAAAATTATTTATTTCAATACTTTTGCCTGAATCTTCTTTAATTTTATAATAAAAATAATTTTTAAATTTATAGTAACTCTATCATAACGTCATCAGAGGCATAAAAAGAAATTTAAAGACAAATTTTAATTAAGTTCTGTAAAAAAAAATCTGACTTGTCGCACATCTCACAATAAACTTTTTGTATCGACATATATTTCCGGTAATATATTAGAATTCAAGATATAAGATCATGCCCCCTCCCCAAACTCAAATAGGCTTCTTCTTCCCCTAAATAAGAATCCTATATACTGTAGGCATAAAAGATAAAAAAAGCAATAAGATTTCCCTCTTAAATTAAAATTTTTATTAGGACTGTTGCTAAATTCAGTCAAGTAATAAAGCTCTACTTTAAAGATCAAAAAAAATTTCAACAAAATTAAAAAAAATATTTTGCCTACATTAAAGATAAAAAATAAAATATTGAAATGTAAATTTAATCAACCTATGAAAGAAAAAAAAAATTAAGAAACTCTTTTGATGCATAAAATAAAATAAAATTAAAAAAAAAAAAAGGTAAAGTTCAAAAATTGAACATTTTCTCATTTAATAGCTACGAAATACGTATATAATTATATTTAATTAAATACGTAAAAATTGAAATTTTTTAACGGGATAATTGAAAACGACTAAATAACTCTCAACTCCCTCTTTAAAACATTCTATCTTTTTTTTTTTGGAAATTCATATAAATATTACATACACTAATATCAAGTTCGTTAAATAATTTTTTTATTTTTCAGAGAGGAAAATTTAATTTAATTTTTTCCCTCTCCCTTTCTGTCTCTCTCTCTCTCTCGGTACGATAAATAATTAAATAAATTTCCTCGACTATCAGAGAAAAAAAAGGATAAATAGAATTTAATTACTTGAAAATTACCAGTTTTACATTTATTTAGCTAATAAAAAAAAAATCTACGTAGATAGAAATATTTCAAGTTAAGGAAAATTAATTAATTTTGTATTTTTGTATATAAAAAAAAATATTTATTAAGTCAATTTAACATTAAAAAAGAATATAAATAAATTAAACTACTTGTAAAGGGAGGGAAGAAAATATTAAAGGCCCACGGGCTTGGTGTAGTTAGGAGCGCGCCTGCCTTGTATACCAAGGGTCGCGGGTTTAACTTCAAGTGGGGGCAAAATTCTAAAAATTTTTGAATTTTTTTTCAGTTTTTTTCTAATATCTCGTAAACTAAGCATATTCTGGGCACCATAGTTCAATAGAAATTTGTAGAGCATTAAATTTGCTTAAGTTTGGTACATAAAAAGAATTTTTAGATCCAACATTAACCAAGATAAGCCCCCGAGTTTGGCGTAGTAGGTAGCGTGCCTACCTCCTATACCAAACGTCGCGAGTTCGGACCCAGGCAGTCCGATGATTTTATTTGGATACCAGATGGCTTAAATAGAAATGCCTGAACCCACTATATATATATTAATTACAACGGTTATCATCTAAAGTCTTAAATGGCCTTAAGTTGCCGAAAAGACTGTGTGAATGTGTGTGTGAGTGTGAGTGTGAATGAGAAAAAAGTGTGAATGTTTTAAGTTAAAAAAAAAAATCAAGATAAAGCTGGTCAAAATTTAAAGGTGGATCCACACTTGTAAATATTTTCGCCGAACGCATTCGACGAAAACATTTTCGCCGTAAATGGTTTAATTTAGTAGAATTTTTTTCACGTACATTTTTACGTCATCTCTCATTTGTCGTTGCTCCAGGTGTGCGTGGAAATAAAGTTTATCACTTTATCATCAATACCGGTTTTTATTTACAATTTTAATTTATGTTTATTTGTTTTAAATATTTTTAATTGCTTATTTGAGGATATATTATTATATAAATATACATTTCCTATGGGAGAAATCGTAACTTTAAGAATTAATAACTCAAATAGTTATAGGAATTTCGGGACCCGAGTATTTTTCCGGGGCTCTCCATAACGTCCTCTATAAGAATGCAAAATTTCGTTTCAAAATTCCAACGGGAAGTTGGTCAAACAGAGCGTGACAGACGGACGGACGGACGGACAAACAGACAGACAGACGGACACTCCGCAATTGTTATATAAGAAACTTGGCTGACGGAAATCTCTGGCCCATAGAATAAAAAGAGTTCTAAGGACTCAGGCAAAGATGATTAAATCTCCTTTCTGACCAAATTACTTCTTTCGATTTATAAATCTCTAATTAAAGAGAAACAAAATAACACAAATAATCATAAATGAGTTATTATTTTGACGTTTGGAATTTATCATTTATTTCTTCGTTTTTTAGATATAATTTTCGGAACCGGCTTATTAGTCCTTGGGATTCCATTCCCAGGCCAATTGATAAGGATTTAGAGGCCATAGTGACAGAATTCTTGTTCGGTAGCAAACAGAAAGAGAGAGAGAGATAAGCTGAAGGGGTAGAATGAGAGAATGATGGGAGGGGGAGGGGTGAACTGGAACTGGAAGAATTAACCCCACCAGAGGAACAAAAACAAAATCGCCAATCTATTCTCTTATACTAGGAAGCATTTTTTTCCTTTTTATTATTAACTCGAAAAGAATTCTTTTAAAAACAGAGTCATTATAAAGAATTTTGTAAGTTCTTTTTTACTTTCTCTTACCTCTATATATGTTAATATAAAATTTATATATAGAGAGAGTATTGTATTCATGTTAAAAATTCGATGTCGAGATTTTGATGGATATACACGTTTTGAGGTGAATCCAAAAAATTGGTTTTCGTAACATGGTCTGTCTGTGTGTCTGTAAACAAAATATCTCAAGAACGAAAAGAGCTAGGAGGTTGAAATTTTATATTTAAGTTAGACACCCTCCTGGCACGTGACACCAAGCTTTTGAACAAAATCAACCAAACAGTACTACTTTACTGAAGCACTTTTTCAGTTTTTTTTTTTTTTGGATTTTCTCAAAATTTGCTCTAACGATTTTGATTAAAGTTGAAAAATCAATTATTTTTTAGATACTCTTTAAAAAAAATGTATATTCTCGTTTTGTTCTCAAAGTTGTTTAAAGCCAACTTTATTTACTCTTGTACTTCATAGAAAAGATAGGAAAGAGAAATGGTTGTCATGGTAACAACAAAAGATAAATCTCACACTCGAATTATTTATTGTAATCAATCTTATTGTTCCTTTAGAAATAAAATAAAATGTAATTCACTCAACCAAGTAACGAGCAAATAGTTTTATATATAGAGTAGAGTATATATATGATCTTATATAGAACACTTGCCTCTTGTGTCAGGGGTTTACTACCCGTCAAAATCCATGAAAATTTGGCTACTAATTAATATATAGGCTAAAAAAATGCGGGCAGGCTCAGATGCTGAGAAATGTTAAAAAATTTTCATCTGGAAATATTAAATGATTATAGTTTATTAACCAATTATTTAAATTTTATATAATTGTTTTCTGAATTCTTGAGATGCGAGAGAATTGTATACTGATGAAATAATCCACTCCGAAAAAAAAAGAAATAGTATGTTTATGCATGTGTTTTCTTTCTTCTTTTCAATACCTCAAACAATAAATACCAGTTAATAAAAGAAAATAGAGAAAAAAATTGTTAAGAACTGCGAGTAAATAATCCTCTCTTTCTCTTTCTATTATTTTTTCTTTCTTATCTTTGATTGATTATAGGGATTTATTTTTATTTGTATGAATTCATCTAATGTACGAGATCATTTTTCTTGGGAAAATCCGCCTTCTCTTCTTATATTAGGTTCATTGTGTCATATTAGGCTGATATTATTAGCCTATTTAGGTAATAGCCTATAATAGAATTATATCAGAAAAAAATGAAATTTTATTATTTGCTTAAATATTTTTAATAAATAATAAGTAATAATAATAATAATAATATATTAATATTATAATATAATATATTAAGATATAATCCAGGTTGGAATTGGGGAGGAAGTGCTCAGGGAGGGGTCGGAAAAAGGGTCGAAAAATAGTTCACTGTTTTGGACAATCAAGTTACCACCATCGAAATTCCTATTTGACTTGTTCTTTCCGCATATTTTTCTATACTCTATACTAGTAAAAGTTTAGAAGTTTTTAAAAAAGTCAATTGATATGCAGGGCAGTCTAGGAGGCAGCATTGTTGAGCATCATATTGGAAGTTAAATAATTCCCATACATCCTAAAAAAACAGGGACGGATTAACGCAATTTTGCCGGTGGGTTTTTTATTAAGTCTTTTTCGACATTGAAGGTCATTTAGACCCTGTCCCTATTTATTAATATTGAAATTGATTGGTAGCCAATTCAATTTAAATAAATTTTTGTAGCATGGGACGGGATGCGAACCCGGTGAGGCGGTTGGTTGGAAGATTCAATTTACAGGAGAAACTATCTGGGGGATGATAATTTTTCTTAATAATACCTTCAAATACTAGCACCTTTGGGACTTAAAATTGATAGTTTAAAATAAATATAAAAATATATTTTAGACAAAAAATTCTTAATTCTTTAGTTTTTAAAACTTTCAATTTTTTCTCTGGATTTTTCTCGGGGCGGTCGCCCCCTCCACCCCCCCCCCCCCCTTTAATCCGCGCCAGAAAAAAAAAACGAAACCATGGATTCCATACCTAGCCATTTACTTCAAATTGGCAATACGAATTAATTTTTTTTTTCCAAAATATCACTGGTTCACCTTGCACAAAAGTTTCTTGAGTTTTGAAGTCATAGAAGAAGTTTTAAGAAAAGTTGTGATACAAAAAGAATCAGATATTTTGAGGCGAGTATGATAAGCTCAGATATGTCACCAGATAAAAAATATTTTAAATAAGAATTGGTGGCTGTGAACGTAATAGATTTTGATAGGGCAGGTTCAGCCAAATAAAAAGCCTTTATATGCTTCTCGACTCCGGAGACGTTTCGAGATATTTTTAATGTCTCATCTTCAGTCCGTCTACAAAATGTACATATAAATAAAAGATTAGTTTTCGATATACAGTAAAAAGTATAAAATCCATTGTAATAAAATAAAAAATAAAAAACATACGCTTACATCGAAAATTAGCATAAAGGTAGTCATTAATATACAGCATATGTACATATATATAAATACAGCATATGTACATATATATAAATATCTCGAAACGTCTCCGGAGTCGAGAAGCATATAAAGGCTTTTTATTTGGCTGAACCTGCCCTATCAAAATCTAAAAAAGATTTTTCTAAATATCCTTTCTGTGCCAGTAACTCAAAAATGGCCATTTTTGAATTATAACAATATTGCAGCAAATGAGTGATGAATATGATGATTCAATAAAATAAATAAATAATTTTTAAACACCCTGTCTATTTTTCCTTATTATTATAAAGAGGAAAAAAAACAAATATGGACTAGACTTGAATTTAGATAGATAAAAACAGTATAAAAAAAATTAGTGGGCAAAAAAAACAAACAAACATGATACGATGACAAAAGCAAAGAAAGCAAAATGCTAGGAAGTTATGAGCTAGGAAGGGAAGCGATAGGGAGAGTGAATAGAGAAGAGCAGATAAGCGAGAGACACAGGAAAGGTGGTTGCTTGCTTGCTCATCCCCCAAACTCCGCCATCCACCTCAAGGGAGAGACGGACGCAACAAATCAAGACGTTTATCTGTCGGACGGAAAGATAAACAAGAGCCTGGCTGGTTGGTGGCGTTTTTTTTCCTCCCTCGTTTGGCATTTGAGAGTGAATGAAGGTAAAGGGGTCGTTAAAAAGAGAACTTTCGATGGCTGTGTGTGTGTATAAGGGCCTAATAAAGCCAAGCTAGCCGACAAATAAATAGCCAATAATTGGAAAAGTCCCTTCCATTGTTTTGATAAAGAATATAAATAAAAGAGGGTGGTGTATGTGTGGGGGTGTATAACAAGCAATTATCACACAGATATTTATCCAATAAATTTTCACTTCTATTAATTTCGGAAAATTTATATTTATATTACGTATTATTAAATAAATATAATATATGCTAGTATTTAATTAAATAATAAAAAGAATATAAAATTATCTAACTGTGGGGTATTTATCTGAGCGAAATATCAGAAATGGAGATGAATAAATAAATGTGTAATTTCAATTATTAACAATTTTGTAATTATCATTTGAGCTGGGATTTGTGTCATACACTCACCGGCGATAAAAATGCAACACTTTGTTTTTCCTTTAGAAAACCTAGACTATAATTTATTAAACATTTACTATAAAATTCACAGATGCTGGGTCGAAACCTGTCAACCAATTCGATCCCACAGGGCCGAGTAAGACAACATCTTGTTTGAATTCATTCATTTGAATGAAGATTAGAAGATACCGGTCCAGCATCTGTGAATTAAAAAAAAAAATTGTGTTCCATAATTTTACAATGATATATTCTCATTCCCATTTCAATGAAGGTGTACTAAAACATCTGTATAAAAAACCGGCAAATAATATAACACATTACAACGAAAATTCAATGATATAAAGGGATTATATTCGAAAAAAGCTAAAAAAAAATAACAGATGCATATATGAAACAAAAGAACAGTGAAGTCAGGCCCTCGACATGCTGGGAATGATAAAGAGTTGGATAATGAATGGTCAAAATTAGCTAATAGAGATAGTGAGTAGTATACTACTACTAATATCTATTAATAGTAGAATCACGAATCAACAATCTAAATTCATATTAGAATGACAATGAGGGAAAAAGAAATATTACAATTAGATAAGAAAATAAGACACCTTTTAGACTCCAGTAATTCATTGTACAGCAAATACTGTATATGTTTGGGAATGATAATGATGACTTATCAATCCAACATTTGAGAACATCACCAAAGAAGTAACTAGACTTATAAGAATGGGCCCGAAAAATGGACTGTCTGTGTGTCCGTGTACAATTTAAAGCATAAAAAGATTGAGCTACGAGGTTGAAATTTTTACTTTTTTAAGTTAGGTTCCCCCTGATACATAACACTAAGCTCTCAATCAAAATCAGCCAAAAAGTACTAGGAATTTATTGATGTACTTTTTCAGTTTTTTCGATTTTCTCAATATTCGGTCCAACGATTTTGTTTAAAATTCATAAATCAATTATTTTTAAATGCTCTTTAAAATGTATATTCTCATTTTGCTGTCAAAATTGTTTGCCAGTGTTCTTGCAGTTAACTACGCAGCAGGTTCCATGACACATAGGACCTATTTGATTATTTTTGCTTAATAATGCGTAATTCTACGTATATATCATTAGTAAATAGTGACATTTGGGCCTCCGATAGTACCTTGTTTGGCCACGACGGGCGCTGCGAGCGATTCGTGATTCCCCACCACCTACTTCGCACCCAGCCAATATGTGGACACAAAAAAATCTAGTGAGACAAGCAAGCATGAAATTTTCTAAAGGTAAGAGAAAGTTGTCTGTGCGACCATTACACCAGATTTTTTTTTTAGGTTAAATGAAAAACTAAGAGTTGTTTGAGTATAACTCTCAGACGTTAATATCCTTCTATGATTGAGGATTTTTAAATCATGTCCTGTCGAAATTAATCCAGTCTGATGTTGAACATACTTGTTGATTGACACTTGATTAGCAGAGGAGAATTAATGGCGCCTCACGAATACTAAGGCCTGTCATCATCATTATTTCTCTCAAGTACGACTCACTGTATGTGTGGGTGACCCATCCCTTCGCACAGGGACGGTAGGCGACTCTTCCACCCCCCCCCTCAACTCGCCCCCGCTACCTCCAATTCGCAATTCGATTAGCTTCTGTGAAACGGGAACACCCCCGAGATAATAATTATTCCGCTTTAGTTGCCACGTCCAGTAGACTAAATCAAGACTGACTCGTCAATTTATAATTAAATGATTCGGTCTGATCTAAACACATACTTGGAATCAAATTTTTTTTTTGTTTTTTGTATTTCTCAAAAAATTAAATTTTAAACTTTCTATCAAATTAAGGATAAATAACAATAAAATTGTTAAAGAAAGAAAATCATTATCAAATGATATAGTAGTAGCTACACATAATACTTTGATTATTATTATTTTAAATCTTCGTTTGTTTACTCGAGGTGCTTTCATGAACGCAGACACACACCTCAAACCCAACCGGCCTCTGGTTGTAGCCATTTACCGGAATCCCGTGAAGTTACATCTCAAACTTCTCCTAGTTAATGAACCAATCCGTTGTCTAGTTCCTTTTATCCTTTATGTACGAGGGCATTTCGGGACTCCCTCAACACAGGCCTGTTTTATAATACATCGAATATAAACCCCCTTCTATTTATTATAGGCTGAATATTAATAAAGAATGAATCCCCCCCCCCCCCACTCAATTCAACTCTACGTCCATATATGATGACCACATCAGTACTCGTCTCAACTTTTAGGGGAAACTCATTCACTCTTTCACGTTTAATTAAAATTAATACAAGATTTATTTTATTAAAATTTAGGCTTTAATAATAATGGTGAGTTAATAAATACGAAATTAATTTCATCTTTTGTATACAAAATTAATTACAGACCCTTTTGTTCTGTTTGAAGTTTAGTTTTGTTACTAATTTTGATCCCAAACTGTCTGCCTGCTCGGTTGCCTGGCATTGTTGCTAAAAATGAGGGTTTTATATAATCTCTGATAAAATCTACCGTAGCTAAATTAAAATTTGTAAATCAGCTTAATTTTCATTACGTACCTTTCTAAAAATAGAAAAAAAATAAAAACAAAGACTAGAGTTAAAAATATTGGCTCCCTTTCTCTTTTGAATGTAAAACAAAGTACATATTTTCACATAAACTCAACTTAATAAGCCGGCAGGCCATATAAGACTAATCGATAACCGTTGTTATTTATAATATCTTTTGGTATCCAAATGGCTTAAATAAAATCATCGGACTGCCTGGGGTCCGAACCCGCGACGCTCAATATAGAAGGTAGGCACGCTACCAACTACGCCAAGCCCAAGGGCTGGGTGGTTCCAAAGGTGTAAATTAATATAGCCTACTTGTAACGGGACAGAGGAGTTGGCAGCCAATATGTAAGCTTCTATATTAAATAAAAAACTCTTTGTCTTTTTCTGGGGTTCTTACGACCTGAAACGTAAAAACGTAAAAATCTGGTGTGACTGGCGCACAGCACACAACTTTCTCTTACCTTCGGTAATCGAAAGTTGTGTACTGTGCTTGTCACACCAGATTTTTTGTGTCGACATGTATTTAGTTCCCGGCAGTAGGGAATATTTTTTTTTTTTTTTTTTTTTTTTTTTTAAACATTCACACTTTTTTCTCATTCACACTCACACTCACACACACATTCACACAGTCTTTTCGGCAACTCAGGCCATATAAGACTTTTTACGATATCCGTTATTGATAAATATACATATATGGGGTCCAGGCATTCTTATTTAAGCCATTTGGTATCCAATTGGCTTAAATAAAATCATCGGACTGCCTGGGGTCCGAACCCGCGACGTTTGGTATATGAGGTTAGCACGCTAACCTCTACGCCATGCCCCGAGGGCGTAGGGAATATTTGAATTCAGATGTAAAATTTATAAGTATGGGAAAATATTTATATTTTGTTACCATGGCAACCATTTCTCCTATCTTTCCTATGAAGCACAAGAGTAAAGTGTGCTTCAAACAATTTCGTGGGCAAAACGAGAATATACATTTGAAAGAGCATCTAAAAAATAATTGATTTTTGAATTTTAATCAAAATCGTTAGAGCGAATTTTGAGAAAATCGAAAAAAACTGAAAAAGTACATCAGTAAAGTACTAGTACTCTTTGGCCGATTTTGATTAAAAGCTTATTTTTCCGGTCCCGGGGGGTGTTTAACTTATATATAAAAGTTCAGCCTCATAGCTCAATTCCTTCATGCTTAAAATTTGACACACACCCACCCACCCACCCACACACAGACAGACCATGTCGCGAAAACCACTTTTTTGGATTCAGGGGACCTCAAAACGTGAAGATCCATCAAAATCTCGACATCGAATTTTTGACATGAATCCAATACTTTCTCTCTATATATATATTACATATATACATAGGTAAGAGAAAGTAAAAAATTGTAAAATTAAATTATATTTCCTGATTATAGCAATGTTTTAATTATATTCCTTTGGCCGAAATAGTATATAATAGTGCGGAAAAGTAAAACTTTATAACTATTAATAACTTGAATATCAAATTTTACCCTTCTAGGTCTTTTAGTTTTTGAGATATTTTGTTAACAGATACAGACAGACGGGTATTTCCAAAAAAAATCTCGACATCGAATTTTTGACATTAATCCAATATTTTCGCTCTAATTAATACATTCATCATATACGTGTTATATATATATAGGTAAGAGAAATTAAAAATCAGTGAAATATGTGAAGCATAAAGTTTTTTCCGCCCTTGGTTGGCCCTTTGACGCTTTTTCTCTCCCCTCTGATAATTTTTCAAATTTTTATCCCCGATTCCCATTAGGTATCATTGTTATGGTTTGTGATAAGAGATATTGTTATTTCCCTCTCTCGTTTTCGGGTACCTCTGATGATTTGGTTGTCGATATTTCCCGTTATTTATGTAAGGGATTAATAACATCTATCTATTAAGGGATCAGAGACTATAATAATAATAGAGCTCAATAAATCATTCCAAAATTTTTTAATATAAGTAGTAGCGCTGTTTCAAATGAAAATTTAACATTCTCTAATTTTATTTAACGACTCTTATAATATAATTATATTTCCTGAATAGAGCAATGCTTTAAATAAATAATTCAAATATGGAAAATTGCGGTTTCCTCAAAATGCGGTTAGAATCCCATTTCTGCCTTTCAAATAGCCAATTGGTTGGGTTTCCTTTGGCCGAAATTGCAAGTAATTATGCAGTCGAAGATCGATGGTTAACAAACATCCCTCCCAAGAAGCCAAGTTTAAACGAAAAGGAGGCTTAAATCATTAAAGAAGATCAAACCAAATGAATTTTGAAATTGAACTCTTATTTTTATTTAGAAGAAAGACACGCAAATAATTTTGAAGTTTTCCAAGATTTTTTGTGAATAAAATATCATTTTCAAATTTACTGACTAGACTTCAAAGTAATTTAAATGACCGAATCAATAATAACAGAGCTTGACAAATATATCGTTGAATTAAATTATTATTCGGAATTTATTTAAAGAAATGTTATCGCACACAACTGACTCTTGGATTATGAAACAATAGCTTTTCTATATATAAGTCGTCCATTTCCAAAAGTGTCTAATTGACAAAATTTGAAAAGTTGAGATTATTTGTATGTTGTTGGCACAACTGAAATATACATTTGAAAATAGATTTCCAGTGAAAAAAGTTTCTATATCCTATTTAAAACAAATACTGAAAATCGAGTACAAATTCAAATCGGGCCTAGTTGCATTTCATTACATTTCCAAAACTGTCTTGTTGCAAACAAACAAATACTATATTAAAACAGTTTATTACTGCTATATAAAAAGCAAATGTGTGGGGTTGTAGGACTCCCGGTAGGAACGAAGTTCCTCAAGCCTTTTCTTCAACTCAGAATATAATTTAATATGAATATTATTTGGTAGATAGAAGGAAATAAAGAGAAGGAGAAGGTGGGCGTGGCCTCGCCACGACTTCGGCTAATCT
>JAKCPI010031164.1:0-25004 GCA_023213315.1 Euborellia annulipes
GAAAGTAATAATGGAAAAAAAAAATATAACAAGGAAACAACGATATGAGCGGACTGTATGGGTGTTTATAATTACCTTCTCACACAAACACTGTGTTGAATAAAAAGAGTATCAAATTCGGAATAGCCAATTTGGTTTATTCACAAAAAATAATAAATAAAAAATATATATATAGTGATTTTACTATATATATAATACAAAATTTACAATTTATATAACCCGAGCGAATATTTGCCTAGGTAGCGGAAAGGAAAAAAATAAATAAATAAATAAATAGGTTAATAAATAAATAAATAGGTGAATAAATAATTATGTGAATAACTAAGTCAATGCGGTTTGAAATGAGGAGCAACAAAAGATGGATGAAATGAAATATCGAAACGTGGCGTGAGTCAGGAAACCAAATTCGAGTCAATGAGGAAAATATAGGTCCAGCAAAGGTAGAATCAATTGTAAAGGAAAGTAAGAAGAATATAAATAGAAAAGATATAAGGATGTGTGGCAGGAAGGCAGATTCGCTAAATACAAAAACGTAAAGTAGGAATCCGACGCGTCGCCAACAGCAAGAGAGGTGTGATGCAAGGCTTATGAGCGAGCAAAACGAAGTGGCCGGAAGCCGTTGTGCCATCCACCCAGGTAGTCGGAGACCCATAATGCCTTGCGGTCGCGCCTAGTGGTGATCAGTCACATTAGAACGGCTCAAAGCAATCGGGACTCGACCCGCGAGTTTCGACATCCTCGGGAACTAAAGAAAAAAAAAAAAAAGATTCCGGAAGGAGATAGGAACCGGAGATGGTGTTCTGGAGCAGAGAATATTCCATTCTCAAGCTAAGAACGTTGGAAGTGGTTGGACATCCACTTCTCTGATGAGAAATATATGTATATTAGAAGACACAATATATCTATATTTCGAAGATTAGATTTATATATATAAAAGCATAATAAAAATAAAATTTAGTGTGTGTCCGCCATACGGATCGGAGCAACACGACTAAAATGTTTCTCAACAATTTCTTGACTATGGAGATCCAAAAATGAGATTCTCAAAAAATGAAATAGATTTCTATCGAGTTAAAAGATTAAAAGGTAAAAACGGATAGATTTTCTTCAGGAGGCGGTCGGGAGACAAAGACAAATAAAAATAATATGAAGGTGTGAGGAAATTGAAACAGTCTGCTCCGTCAAAGAGAGGAGTTAAAGGGCTGAAATTCAAACTAGCCTCACCCTGAGTTTAAACAGTGAAATATTTTTCAATTGATATATTTTTTTTTTTTTTTTTTTTTTTTTCCCACTAGCCTCTTCAAGTGAAGTTTTAAGAAATGAATTGTTTTTTAAGAAAACTTTTCTTATGTTGATATAAGATTGATACAAGAAAAATTTTATTTTTACTAAAGATAGAATTTGTTGAATGTCAACTTGATAATAAATAAAAATTAAAAGTTGTATATATATTTTTGTTAAACGATTTAAATCAGCAAATATAGTTAAATGTTTTCCATTATGTGGAAAGGGGCCTTGTCTTAAAAGTTCTGCGAATCTCCAGGATCTATCATTCTGGTTAATAATTGGAAAAAGAAGTTTTAAATTAGGAGTGGAAAGGAATTCCAATGAGGGATAACTCTCAGCTGGTGGTTTGTAAAGCCACTCAGGTGAATTTAAAAGATTTCTTACATAAGTAATAGATAAAAAGTTTTCAGGAATTTGTCCATCCCATTTGAGTTGGGGTTTCCATATATATGAAAATAATAATTTTAATTTTATAATTAGTGGTAAAAAATAACAGAGAGGATTACTAAATTTTTTCATCTCGAACAGCCATTCGGGCTTAGTCGAAATCACAGATAGGGGGTGATAAAAATTAAATTTAAATAAATCCAAGTCTGGATTACATGTTACTCCCAGAGGTAAGGTAGTTTGTTCGTGAGATAAATTAGAGTTTGAAATTAATTTTAAGTCCGCGGATTCAATCTCCATTTTATCAAGCAGCTCTGGAGTATCGGAAGCCAACTTGTTCAAAATAAATTCATCACCACCTAATAAATGGTTTCTCTCAATGATTTTTGCTTCCGCCTGGCTGGTGGAAAACGAAGATGGAGGTGCGACCTCAACCGCCTTCTCTTGGAGAGGGGAGGTCAAGCACTCATCATTATTAACGCACACAGCCAGTGTATTTATTTTCCTATCTTCATTACAATTCCCTACATAATTGTTAGGGTTCATTAAAATCCATCCTAGTTCCGAGGCGAATGCCTTCAGAGGTCCTAGGCTATCTAAGATATGAGGTTTAAGAACGCTTGCCCAAATGTTGACACCTAAAATCATATCAATAGGACCAGGTTCCCAAACATTTGGATCTGCCAGTTGTAAGACATCATAGGGTTTACGAACTGACTCCGGGACAGGAATGGTTGGCAAGTCTAATATTAAAGAAGACAAAATAAAAGCATTTACCTTATATGAATTTTTACAATCAAATCTCGAATAAAATTCTAAAGCCATTTCACATTCACTCACGATAGATTTTTGACCAAGAGGAGATAAAGAAGCGAAAACTTGTTTTCTTGGCAAATTCAACTTCTCTGCCAGATTCGATGATAAACAGCAAATTTCACTGCCAGAATCAAGTAAAACTCGTGCCGGAATTAGAGCTCCAGACGCCGATTTGATGCGAATCTGTGCAGTTGGAAGCAAGGAAAGATTAAAACAAGGCTGATTCAAATGAGAAACACAACTAATATTATAAGTTGGCATGTCAGCAATATTAGAAAATTTTTTACAAAGGGTAGAACTATGTCTCTGGCTACATAATGGACAATTTCTAGCAGGACATTGATCATCCTTATGTAAATTCGATAGACAATTTCTACACAAATTCAATTTTTTAATTAATTTTTCTCTATCGTCAATAGATAAATTTAAATATTTAAAACATTTAGAGGAATAATGACCTTCATTACAAAAAGCGCATTTAAAAAATACTCCCTGACTCGTTACAGCAGAAACCTTCGGGTTTTCTTTTGTAACAGCAAAAGATTTCCTAACAGGAACAGGTGACGATTTTTTCTTAACACCAGATTGTTTTTCAGCTGATAGCGGACGTAAAGATGTCGCGCATTTGTCTAAAAAACTTAAAAGAGAATTAACAGCAGGTGGTTCTTTATCATTAACCTCTAAGGAAAGAAGCCACTGTTGATAAATTGATTTATCAATCTTTCTGAGTATTAAACGTGATATATATACATTTTGTTCTGAATAAAAATGATTCAAAGACTTAAGCTGAGAAATTACTTGCCTAAAAGAATCAATGAGACTTCGAAGAGACGTCCCATCCGGAGAAGTCATCTTCGGATAGTCAATGAGTTGATCAAGTAGATTATAAATAATTTCTCGAACGATGTCAAAACGGTCGTTAAGAAGTTCCCATGCGATGTCATAATTCTTATCTTCTATGGTCAATGCCGAAATGATTTTATTTGCGTCACCTTTTATACATGTTTTCAAATAACTTAATTTTTGTGATTTAGATATGTGGGAATTATGCACTGCACATTTAAATAAATCACAAAATTCTTTATATTTAGTTATATCGCCATAAAATGAAGGTAATTCGTGTTTAGGTAGACGAATGCTGTTTGGCACTGGAACATTAGAAGAATTAGTAACAAGTTGACGAGGAGGAGGTGGGGGAGAAAATTCATATTTTTTCTCACTCAACCGAAAAGCAAGTTGATCCAAACTATTTAAAAGATCAGTTAACCAAATACTTTCCTGTGGTTCTTGATCGAAATCTTCTTCCTCAGCAATTTTCATCAAGTCAGATGAAAGTGACATTAAATTCACACGTTGCTGGGAAACTAAATCAAAACAAACATCCAAAGCAGCATGATTTTTGACATCAAAATTATTAATTCGATTTATTTCTTTACTAATGACACGTAATGAACGTCGAATACCAGAAAGATTTGACATTTTGACAACTAGCAGACGAAACAAAGATGGCAGCCAAAATCAAAAAGTAAACAAAGTGCTCACGAGTTGTGAGTTCTGCGCATGACGTCACCGTTGCTCACTTCACGCTCCTTGCTGCTGCTTTTCAAAGCCGATTCGAAACTTTCCCAAAATGGCCGACTTGATTCTCTTTTTAAGATAAGGTTAGGAGATATGGGTTCTCGGAATAAAAAAATTATCCGTCTCGACCAGGACCAAAAAATGTATTGTGTGGAAAGTAATAATGGAAAAAAAAAATATAACAAGGAAACAACGATAATGAGCGGACTGTATGGGTGTTTATAATTACCTTCACACACAAACACTGTGTTGAATAAAAAGAGTATCAAATTCGGAATAGCCAATTTGGTTTATTCACAAAAAATAATAAATAAAAAATATATATATAGTGATTTTACTATATATATAATACAAAATTTACAATTTATGTAACCCGAGCGAATATTTGCCTAGGTAGCGGAAAGGAAAAAATAAATAAATAAATAAATAGGTTAATAAATAAATAAATAGGTGAATAAATAATTATGTGAATAAATAAGTCAATGCGGTTTGAAATGAGGAGCAACAAAAGATGGATGAAATGAAATATCGAAACGTGGCGTGAGTCAGGAAACCAAAATTCGAGTCAATGAGGAAAATATAGGTCCAGCAAAGGTAGAATCAATTGTAAAGGAAAGTAAGAAGAATATAAATAGAAAAGATATAAGGATGTGTGGCAGGAAGGCAGATTCGCTAAATACAAAAACGTAAAGTAGGAATCCGACGCGTCGCCAACAGCAAGAGAGGTGTGATGCAAGGCTTATGAGCGAGCAAAACGAAGTGGCCGGAAGCCGTTGTGCCATCCACCCAGGTAGTCGGAGACCCATAATGCCTTGCGGTCGCCCCTAGTGGTGATCAGTCACATTAGAACGGCTCAAAGCAATCGGGACTCGACCCGCGAGTTTCGACAAACATGTTATTGTCAATTTTTTGTCTTTGATGAAGCAAATTTTTCTTTTACTTCATCATCAAATTTTTCTCTTTCTATTCTTAAAATAATAAAAAAAAATTGAAATTTCCGGAAAATCTTGTTTTTCTTGGGGATTATTTAACACCCCTCTGCGAGTGGCGCTCGGGCCATGTTAAACCCCCCTTGCCCTCCCCCTGCTAGGCTACTAGCTGCGCCATTATTCCATTTTATATTTAAGAAATAAATTATTATAAACCTCACATTAATCTTTTTGGATTTTTACTATAATAACTTATGTCAATTTTTTTTAAAAAGCACGCACTGCTCTAAAATGCGAACTCTTTTGCTGATTTACTTCCTTATGACTCTCAATATTCTCAATTCAGTATTTCTCTCTAAACAATTGACTTTCGATAAACCAATAGGTAAAAATCTACCAGCTGTAAATTCCTTTACGGTGCGTGACTTTTGACTCGTTATTTAAATTTAAACACCTATTCCTAACTTTTCTATCTATATATCGCAATAAAAAATACATTATTTAATTATATTAATAAATATACCATCAAAAATAATTATTTTTTCAAACACCTTTTAAGGAAATATAGCAAATGAACCTTTAAATGGAATTTTAAATTAGTATATTATTAAAATAATATTTTTTTTATTATAATAATATAATATTGAAATATTTATTTGCTTTAATTATTTTCTAATTTTTATTATTACCATATTTATTTATATCTTCCATTTAACTTTATTTTAAATAATTTTTTATTAGAATTCTCGAGTAAAAATGATTAAAAATGATCGAGAAATCCACACGCCCACACCAGGGGCACAAGGGGAACACACGCCAGCACCAGAAACACACAGTAGATCGAAAGTGACCAGAAGAAAAATGTGTATACTCGGGTTATTTGCCCGTTTATGCAAGAAATTTTTAATTAAATCTATATCTAAGTATAGATAAATAAACAACACAAGGTTAAGTTTCAAAATAATTTAATTCTATCTTAAGAACATTTCGACGTGGATACGTCATCTTCAGAGCTATGACACAAAGTGACTAAGTTTGTGTCATAGCTTTGAAGTATTAATGTGGAAATGCGCATAAGCTTAAATAAAACCCTTTTGAAACTTAACCTTGTGTCATTTATTAATTAAATTTAAGAATGTTTCAACTAGTGCCAGTGAATTCTTTGGATTATATCAAGAAATTTTATATTTAATAGATTCATTAAGACTGTAGGAATCTAAATTTGATCCAGTTCTTCAAAACTAAATTTTAAACTGATAAAATGGTGGAAGCAGTCCAATTAAATTTTAATCAATTAGAGTAGATGTGAGGAGGTTCTTTCTTGGGACTGAAAAGGAAACTCATCCCAAAATAATCCAAAGAAAGCTAAACCCTTAGTTATAAAACATGAGAAGAAATATACTATATATTTTTTATTTACAAAAAGGTCAGATAACTCAAATGCTTATAAAAACGAAATTATTTAAATTGTTTTATTTTTACATCTGCTTTTTTAAAAAAATATATACTTAAATGAGGGATAACAAGTTAAATTTTATAATTAAAACAAGAGGAAAACATAATAAATAGATTAAAAATATCATGTCCCTTTTGTTTAAATGAAATTAAAAACTCATTAAGTTATTCGTAAAGTTTGTTTTTCATTCCCTCTTTTAAATCTAGATTTAGTATGATGGCTAGGCATTAGAAGAGATAGAAGTTTATGAAAATTTATTAGAGGGAGGGTGGGATTGGATTAGATAGGGTGATAGCAAATGCAATTTGTCTATCCTCTGTGAGAACCCAAGGCCTTAAAATTATTAATATCCTTGTATATACTTCTATATCGAAAGTGACACTAAGGTCTTCTTGGATCAGAACTCTCAAGCCCTCGTCACGTGGCTGCCATTTAATTACCAACTTAATTAATCTTCGTTTGCTCTCTCGACGGCTTGGAGTTTGCTGCTCCACATTTTCCTATAGGCTGCTACACTACCACTACCACCTCTACCTACGCCTATTATCCAGTATAAACGTTTAGATAGTCTAACTCAAACACTTGCTGGAAATTATTTGCTTCTTGTAAGGGATTAATCTCTATGTATTTTTGTTATTAAAATTCCATTTTAAAATATTGAATAAACCATACTAAAGATGTAGTAGTTTCTTAACATACAAATTTCTTACAATATAGTAATCTAAAAGATTACTATTAGTTTAAAAAAAAACTGCACTTATTTCAATAGAATTCGCTCACATAAAATTAAAAATAATAAGGTTAGAAAATAGGTAAAATATTATGAAATTTAATTTATTTACTTAGGCCTACTAGGCAAGGCGGTGACCCCCCCCCCCACCACATCCTCCTTCGAGAATGCCTTTTTTTTGACTCAGGCCCGCATACAACGGTTCCTAATCTTTCCTTAAAAATGTGCCATCAATTTTCATACAGTTCTGCAAAGGCAATTTTAATTTAATTTATATTAATTAATTTATTTTTAGATTTTTCATAAGATGAGATAAGACTATTTCAAACGAGAGATAAGACGTTATTCTATGATTGATTCCAAAACTTTTGAAATGAGAAAATTTTCAAAAAATTTTTCAAGTAAATATTTTTCCTGAACTCTCCTTAACGACCTCTATATTGGACTAAAACAGGGGTGGCCAACCCGCGTCTCGCCTTTCCGGCCCGCGAGATTCATCACATTTTTTCTTAAGTGTTGTTTATTGATGAGGCCAAACATCCCATGGCCCCCAGGAATCAAACCCAGGATCTCTATCCTTTCCGGTATATAGGCGTGCAATGGACAGCACGCCTATGTCCAGGAAAGGCTGGAGACCCTGGGTTTGATTCCCGGGGGCCATGGGATGTTTGGCCTCGCCAATAAAAAACACTCACAGCTTTGTTAAATTTACAAAATATATTTATTTTATTTTTTTTTCACTCCAAAAAAAAATGTCGTTAGTGGATCAAAATGGTGATATTTCATATGCGGCACGCGGAGTTATGATGCATTTCCAAAATGACCCGCAAGATCATTTGGGTTGGCCACCTCTGGTCTAAAACTTCATTTCCGTATTCCAATTGTAAGTTGGTCAAACTGTGACAGACAGACAGACGGACCCTCCGATATTATATACAGGGTGGTCAAACCAAAACAGATGAATTGTAAAACCATAATTTCAATTTTGATCGTACAGGGTTGAAAACCTCCTATAACCTTTTACCAAAAAACTTTGAATAAGAAATTTTTGGATTTTTTAAATTGTATATTTCGCTACCTTCTATACTCGTGACCTTTTCTTTTAATTATTTTTTAAATTAAATTCTTTATTGATTGTCTGATGCGGAAATACAAATTATTAAACTTCTTACGAACAGTTGTTTTTGTTAATAAAAATATTTTTTTTTATTACATTCTCTTTCGTTTTATTTTCTTTATTGTTTTTTTCCTTAATTAAGATTCGCCTCCATTATTTAGAGTTGAGTTATATTTTTATTACAATTATTATTTTGCATATACAATTATTTGCTAATTTATGATAAGTTGTCATTGTTTTAGACTTGTTTTTTTTTTTTTTTACTAATTTTTCCCTTCACAGCCCTATTAGAGGGAAAATATTATATTATTTTTTACTTTATCAGGTAAATTGTTTCTCAAAAGTCGTCCCTTTTCTCTTGTGAACTTTCTAAAAATCATAGTCTGAAAACAATATATTAAAATAGTAGAGCTACTTGAATATTTATATCAGTATTTATCTCTCTTTATCCCCTCTTTCTCCAGTCCATCACCAATAATTTTTTAGCTTTATTTATTCACTCCCCTTTTACTTTCTCTTACCTATGTATATATGTAATATACTAGACGCAAAGCCCCGCCTTCGGCGGGGCTTTCCGTCTAGCCAGGGGGGCTGCGCCCCTGGACCCCCTTGCTCGCCTACTTATATACATACCGGTACATACATTTTCCCTTTTCATTTTTATATGTAGAGATTATTTTAGCGGTTAATTATTCATGAACTCAAAGATTTTTTGTGAATCATATCCTTTCCGGGACTCTCCCGGTACACAGACAAAAAATTTACGCCGATATTTTTAGAATTCAAAATGTAAATAAATAAAAAAAATCGTAAACATGGGTAAATATTTATATTTTGTTACCATGGCGCTATCCCTGAGGCCTGATTGGTTGTTTCACACATCGGACACGGTCTTAGGCAATTATAATATAGTATGATATATAGAGAGAAAGTATTGGATTCATGTCAAAAATTCGATGTCGAGATTTTGATGGATCTTCACGTTTTTGAGGTCCCCTGAATCCAAAAAAGTGGTTTTTCGCGACATGGTCTGTCTGTGTGTGTGTGTGTGTGTGTGTGTCTGTGAACAAAATATCTCAAGAACGAAAAGAGCTAGGAAGTTGAAATTTTATATTTAAGTTAGGCACCCCCATGGGACGTGACACGAAGCTTTTGAACAAAATCGACCAAAAAGTACTAGCACTTTACTGATTCACTTTTTCAGTTTTTTCGATTTTCTCAAAATTTGCTCCAACGATTTTTTTTAAATTCAAAAATCAATTATTTTTTAGATTCTCTATAAAATGTATATTCTCATTTTGTGATTGAAATCTTCTGAAGACCACTTTACTCTTGTACTCCATAGAAAAGATAGGAGAAATGGTTGCCATGGTATCAAAATATAAATATTTTCCCATACTTATAAATTTTACATCTTGAATTCAATTGTACCCTACTGTCGGAAACTAAATACATGTCGACACAAAAAATCTGGTGTGACAAGCACAGTACACAACTTTCGATTGCCGAAGGTAAGAGAAAGTTGTGTGCTGTGCGCCAGTCACACCAGATTTTCGAAAGGAGGGGATGCTAGCAGTCTCGTTCATATAATTGATAGGTCCTAACATCTTTATATTTATTCTTAAAATTATTAAGTATAATTAATTTTCTATGGATTCATGAAATTTTTTAAAATCCCTTTTAAGAAAGAGGCAAATCCAATTTCAACCCTCAGGCGACGAGAATAATAGACCATTTGAATAATGCTATATTTTAAATTTTTTTAAAATTAAATCCTTTTGAAATTTCATCCTTAATTTTTTTTTTTTTTTAAATCGTGACTATTCCAAACAAGAAGAAACCTTTTCATGTAGAAAGAGAGAGATAAGAATTTAAATAATCTTTTAAAAGACATTTTTTTTTTGTATAATCATTATCTATGATTCTTTTGTGTGAAAGGTTTGTTCAGAAAAGAATTCCAAATAAAGTATTCGCTATTGGATGACAATCAAAGTTCATGCCATCTGACTTATGAATGTTTTATACAAACGTAACCCATTGAAAACATCGGCCGTTGATTATCATTTGAATTTCGCTTTTGACATCGACATTATTAAAAAAAAAAAAAAAAAAAACAAAGCAAGTCATGCAAACGACAGGTGACCTAATGTCTTGGTCCATTAACTCGGATGAGATTTACCATCACTAGATACTATTAATAGTCTCCCTCTTATATTTATGACATCTCTAATGCTTTTAAATTTCACTTCCTCTCTAAATATTAGATCCTATTCATATCATAAGTGAAATTTAGCCTAAAGTATATAAAAAAAAATTAATTCCTTTAATTTGCACATTTTTTATGCTTGCTTTTTTGTTTCTCAAAAAATGTCATTATAGTAATCTTTTTGGTCTGTTCTCTCAATTTTTTAGAGTTCCTTAATGATAATTTTCTGAAAATAGAAAAAAAAGAAATTGTGTTTGTGAATTATTTCTACTGTATCTCATACCAGTTTTTATTCAAAAATAAATTTTATTAATACAAACAGACCCTAGCCAGAGGGGATATGCATATAAGAATCCTCCAGTCTCCCCCCCACTCCCCAAAAAAGAATATTTAGAGAGAAATATAGTATTAAAATCTTAAAGACTGATAGAAGATCTTCTTTCTTCGCCTTAATCCCGCGGTTCGGGGTCGGCGGAGGGGTGGGTGTTTTTGCGACCAGGAAGGAATAAAACACCCCGGCCAGTCGCACGGTTTGATCCTGTTGAAAATATAGAAGGAAAGAGACGGACATGCAAAGAACAGAAGTACTGCCAGTCCCAGCTAGGGCAGCTCGTGGTCGCTGAAACTGAATACATGTATTATATTCAAGTGATACTAGTATATAAAGAACTTAATTGTAATACTTCACTCTATTATCTTTCTTTGTCTTTTGATAAAGAAAAGAGATCAAGCAAATAATTTTTTTTTTTTTTTAATAAAAATTCTTCATAGTCCTTTGTATTTTTTTCAGAGAGTTAGATTGTATGAAATAATTTTTTCTCATTGGAAGTTTAGTATTTTTTCCAATTTTTTTTTCGCATCTTAGGAGATTTGTATCTGATACTTAAATTATTTAAATACGATCTATGTGTGATTGATTTAAATAAATTTATCATCGGACTGTCTGGGATCAGAACAATATTGACATTTGTCAACTCCTCTAACCTCTCGGCAACGAGGATTGTTTCTCGTACAAATTACTTTTCAAATTTTGTTTTAATTAGATTACTAAATAAAAGGCCTTATGTTTGTCATTTATGTTAGGTAACTTTCAGGAAATGCAAGGAATGAATTTATCATTTATTTAAAAAGGACATTGGCATAAGGCCACCAGCCATTTTTGTTACCGATATCAAATGAATTTATTCGCCTCATTTTATTTGCGTAAAATAAAAAAAAGTTTAATTTATTTATGATTTGAAGCTAATTGAATGTCTTATCAATTAGTATTGTAATAATTTATCAAATCTAACAATAATAAATAATAATATATAAGGTGAATTAAAAAAATAAAAAAAACACTCACACTTTTTTTTCTCATTCACACTCACACTCACACACACATTCACACAGTCTTTTCGGCAACTTAGGCCATTTAAGACTTTGACGATATCCGTTATTGATTTAATATACATATATGGGGTCCAGGCATTCTTATTTAAGCCATTTGGTATCCAATTGGCTTAAATAAAATCATCGGACTTCCTGGGATCCGAACCCTCGACCCTTGGTATACAAGGAGGTGCGCTACCAATACTTGGCGTAGTTGCCAAGCCTGAAAGCATAAGGTGAATTAATTAGGATGTTTTTTAGACATTAGAAAAAATACAAATCTCATATTTAACTTTATTCCTCTACTTTTTTTTTAATAATAATGAGAAATCTTAGCTCTATGAATTTAGAAATAAATTAAAAGTATAATAAGTAACACCATTAGGCCATTAAAGAGAAGATCTCCACCTGAAGACCCATTAATTAAGCGTGACTCTTGAAAATTTCACAAGTAAAGTTTGCTGATTAAGTGATTATAAAGCACAACTAACAGAAGATCACGATATTGAAAAGCAAAAATCGAGATCATTATATTAATTAGAGATGATTTTCAATGTGGATAGAGACTGGGAATTTTGACAGTTGTGTCAGGCTGTCATCGTCATTGGAGCTGACTGGCTGCTGCGTGTCCAAAAAACACGGTGTCTAAAAAGCACACGCACCTGCTACAAACACGAATCACGAAGCACACGCAATCGGGACTCATTACGTTGGCACGGAACCCGCATATCGATTAATTAAAAACACACTCGAAAAAAGGATGTCGTTATTTTTCTAATGATATGATAGTCGCATGTTTGAAATAAAAAAACAAAAAAACTCATTGTTATATACTAGTAAACGAAAAAAAAAAACAAGTTTATATCTGACATGAGGCATTAGCTTTGAAAATTTTTACTGCCTTCTGGCTATAATATTAGTAAAACTTTAATCCCTACTTTTGCAATTTATATTACCTTGAGAGATGTTTGTTGTCGGGCAAAATTTTTATCATAGGATAAAATAAAATGATGAAGTTTCTCTTTTAAGCGATTTTTTTTTAACTTTGGATCTTTTTTTTTTGGCGTCCAAATTTAAGTTTTATCTTGAATTTTATCGAAGCCAAGTTCTTTGGTTTATCTATGCATAAATTCTATCTCCTTATTTAGCTGTAAAGAATTTATGTGAGATATTTAGAAGATAGCAAACCTGCACAATATACAGTTAAGGATGATTGAGCCTGCGAGCCAGGTAAAAATCAATATATTTATTTATTATTATTTTATATAATGTCAATGTTTCAAATTTTTTATTTTTTTCAAAGCTAGTGAATGCAAAGCAATAAATTTTCATATTTTTTTAACATCAATTCTCATAAAGAATGGAAAGTTTTGTCTTTTGAAAAAAAAAAAAAAAGACTTTCCACCAAGAAACTATTAAATAATAAATTTATTATTTTTAATAATAAGTAAATTTATTGATTTATCAGCTACTTGTTTGTGTCGTCTAATGTAAGAATTTGTTTTCTAAAAAAAAAAAAAAAAAAATTATGAATACCTAAAGAGATATCGATTATTATAAAAAAATTTATTAGAAAATATGATAATTAGCAAAATTTGAGTATAGACTGAGACCATCCATTTACTTTTACTTTCTCATTGTATTATCGAATAATCATATATGAACTAAAATTTTTTTTTATTTCTTTTGAATCCTCGATTTTGAAATTTGTTATGGTCACCATACTTCCTTTTTAAAACTCCCCGGGGAAATAGAAGAATGGTTCCGATTATGCATGGATAGTATCCTCCTCCCATTTTACTTTTTTCTTTTATAAATTACATTGCATTGTATTAAAAATATATTTTTTTGAATATTTAAAATTTACTAATTAATAAAGGAACATTATGTAGGCCTACTATTTATTTAGAGCATCTTATACTATTTTTACATTTTCTTTTTTTTTTTTTTAATTTTCCCGCCTTTGACCTTTGTCTTTCAGCCCCACTTTTTATAATACATTATTTTTACATTCTTTGCCTATATATAAATAATTTAGTGCAAAAGTATTGGATCCATGTCAATAATTCGTTTTGGCAAAAAATCTGGTGTGAAAAGAACACAACTTTCAATTACCGAAGATAAGAAAAAAGGGCCGGATAAAAGGGCGGGAAAGTCGGGTGACTGCCCAGGGCGCCAATTTAAAAATAAAATAAAAAAATAAAAAAAATTTTTACATTCATAATATTTTTAAATTTTTTACATTTTTCTTTATTTAATTTTGATTAAAATTTTCCTTTTATTTTAATTTGTAACAAATTTGTATATTATTTTTTAAAAGACCGCCAAAATTTGTTTTGCCCGGGGCTCTCAAATCCTACAACCGATCCTGTCTACATATTTCTTTTGAAATTTATTCAAAAAAATTTCATTTCTAAATGAAGCATTGATTATCATCATTACATTTAACAAACAATTAACAATGATTGTATCCAAAATAATTTTTCAATTATTTCCCCCTTTTGACCTTCGAAAATTGAAAGCATTTATACTAAAGCTAATTTTATAATTTTTATGATTCACAAAATTACACACACTCCACCTCGCTTTTTCTAATAAAAAAAAAACATGCACAATACAGAGTCATGGTTAATTAACAGGGAGATTGAATATAGTGTGATTGTAAGCAGAACTAAATATCGAGTCAGCAAAAGCAGCTCTAAATGTTGCATGCAAGCTTTTTGACCTCGATGTCATTGGACACACGGGACGATAATGGAAATGGACGGAATTGGCTTTGCATTCACGCGGGACCAACGAACAACGAACAACGAACGTCCCCCATATGGCCAAATCCCTAGATTCAATGCGGAAAGTGCATCTCACTGCACGTCCTAATGAATTTTGTCTTTTAGCCATGTGTTTACATTATTAAATATAAATAAACATTCTTCTTTAGCCGGGATCGAATTTCCAATTATGAACCTACATAGAGTATGTTTGGATATTGTGTTGTCATCAATACATGAGATTTATTGGGATCGTATTGCAAAGCTGCTGGTAATAATAGCTTATATTATTTTGTAAAAAAAAGCGTATACTCTCTCCAAACAGTACCAATTTATTTTCAAAAATAAGAAAAATCAATTTTCCATTAAAAAAAATAAATAAATAAAAATAATATAAAAAAAATTTGATGTGAAACTTTACGTCTCACACAGGGTCGTCATTCCAGTTTTTGCTTAGGTAACATCTCTAATACAATTTTTCTGATCCCTGAATGCAAAAAGCGGTACGATATTCTATAGTTCTTTGGCTTACCAAAAAGCATTCGTTCGTGAAAATCTGTTAATTATTAATGAAATTATTTACAAAATAGTTGAAAAAATATATGTAATAGTTATGATTATTCTTATGAGCAAAGCGCCTAAAAGATAGGCAGCCAAAGTGTATTTTTTTACCAGACTTTGATAACTGTTTTGTTTATAATTTCGTTAATTATTAACAGATTTTCACGGATGAATAATTTTTGGAAAGCTAAAGAACTATATCGTAAAAATATGTTTTTTTTTTTTTTGCATTCAGGAATCAGCAAAATTGTATTAGGGGTGTCAAAAGTAAAAAAACATAAAAAATTCGATTTTTCTAAACTTTTAGCCGTTTGCGGCACGTCTAAATGACCTCAGATTCGGGTGAAACTTGAAATGTATATGTATTATAATTATCTGCATATTTTTAAGGGGTGTCTCCTTAAAAAATCCAGGTAATATAAAATTAGAGAACATTTTCTATTAAAATTTAATTTTCTCTATAGCTCTTAAATGTTAATTTATAGGGAAATCTTAGATGCTTGGGCCACTTTATAGGATTAATTGTAATTACCCGACAAATAATATGCAGTCATTGTTAATTTTTACTTTCTCTGGCACTATAGGCCCTATATGAAATATAGAAAGAAAGTATTGTTATTATTTATCTTCTTTGTTAATTGTTAACTGAAATTATTCCTGATGAAGGCCTTAATAAGAAATAAAAAGCTTTATTTATTATATAATTTTTTTCTTCCTGATTATCTGCTAGAAAATTCAAACAATTTTAAAAAGTCAGAAAGTTGGTCATTTGGTTTGCCTATCTTCTAGGAGCCAAATTTGTTTTAATTCTTTGAAAAATATGATTTATCTCATTATGTATGTGTCTATCGCATATTTTTTGATATATGGATTTACATGTCATCACTCAATTGATTTGATATATTAAAGTAGAAATTGCTGACGTCAGCATCTTTAACCAATTCATTAGTTAATTGGAACTCATTAAACTTTTCCTTTTTTCTTCATTTTCCTTCAATTTTTTATTATATTATCCTTTAAATTATTATTTATTTATATTTAAATTATTATACTATGTATATAATAGTAAAGGCCATATTCAATTAATTTTTTTTATAATTGCAAGGGCATATTTAAATGGAAATTTGTTAATTTATAATTCATTTTATGAATTTCTATTAAGGTTAATTTAAATTCAAAAAGACATAACAAAAAAGGATTCACTATGATAAAATTTAAATTTTTCTTAACATTCTTCACTTTTGTTTCTTTTACTCTAAATTTACATTCTCTAGTGTATTCATCCGTAAAAAAAAAAGAAAGACAAGTAATAATGAGAGAATCTTTTATACTTCTTTTTTACAATGAAATTCGTTATATCCGTGGAGTAATGTTGTTTTAAAATTGTATAATGGAGTCATGAAAAACGTAGCTAGCTCTAGCAAGATTATTATTATTATCGGTAATAAAAGAAGAAGTAGGCAGACATGTACAAGGATCTTGATAGGCTAGAGAGTTTTCGAGGATTTTTTTTTATGCTTGTGTTGTTGATTCGAAGCTATAGAACCGTCAGGTTGGTTCGATTCGTTGCTCAAGCTAAAAAGTGTCATTAAGTTTGGTCGAGCGATACGGGAGAGAGAACCACGAGGATGGCGACTGTGGCTTCCCTGTGGCCTGGCTATTGTGTCCATCACAATCGAGTTTGGTTTCTATCTCTCTTTTCATGGCTCCCTATCTCTTTTCATTGCTATTCTGGTCTTCCTGAAAACCGCCGACCGACAGGCGAAATAATGTAGACGCCATTTTAGAGACGCCCCGTAATCTGTCTGTTGTAGTTCGCGAGTGGTTTGACTCTCTACACGCTCTGATAATTCACCCACTGGCTGCTGCTCTTGTGCGATATACTAACAATGACAATAGACTGATTTCAGATCAATACAATCTAATCTGTAACCACAAAACAAGAAGGAAATATTTAAAAAAAAAAAATGTGAAAATTTGATAAGCTCAGATGCCAACTAATGATTTCGAGTTTGAATAGCTCAAGTGTAAAGACCAGTTTTTTTTTACAAAAAAAAAAAAAATAAGACGCATAACTTTTTTTCTTTCAAAATAAAAAGCCTGAATTCTTTTGATATCAGTTCAAGCTGGTAATAAAAAAAAGAAAATTCCATTATAATTTATCATTGGAAGAATATTAAGATGCCACACATCAGTAAATATATTCTTCTAACGATCTTCTAATCAACAGATAACATCTTTACAACCTTTACTTTCCACCCACTTCTAACCATTTTTCAAATCTAAATATAATTAAGAAATGAAGCATGCATGCAAAATACAACTTGTATGTTACGTAATATTTAGGGAATTAATAATTGGTCAAAATTACAGCATTGATATTAATATTAATAAATCAGTGTGTAATTAGGAAATAAATAAAACTTTCTGAAATGAAGTTTTCTGTTTAAGGTAATTATTATTTCTATCGATTCTCCCTTTTTAAATATTAAAGTTAACTAGGTCTATCGATTTTTATTCATGTAATTAAATATTAATTAAATTTTATAATAACAGCTTATTAATTATCTCTTTCGAAGGAGTAAAATATTGATGACACTCTTTTTGTATTTCGAAGTTTAATTAATAGGAGGTATTATAATTACTGCACGCATTGAAGGATACGTAAAAAAAATAAAAGGATAAGAAATAAATAAATAAAGTCGTTATTATTAGTTGTGTGTGCTTAATAAATTATTGAAGCCAAGGGGGAAGCATCCCCAAGTTCTTAGAGTTGGCAAAATGAGGTTTATATATATTCTGAAGGATAAATTAAAAATAAATGGACCATTATCAAATAAACATAGAAAAATTGTTAAATATATTATAACTTGTCAAGTTCGAACCGAAGTATTCATTGAATATTAATATTGTTAAAGTTTAATTTGTAATTTTCAATAAAAAACAATAAGGCCAAATAAATTCAAATGTCCCCACTGGGAATTTAAATAAAAGGAGTCGAGTTTTGAGAGTGGAATTGTGACCAAAATATGGTACCCTATTCTTTTAGAAAATATCCGAAGTTTAAATCGAAATAAATTAAATAAATATAAATTAAAATTATAATTAATATAAATTTAGAAAATGATTTAAAAATGAAATTAAAAGCAGGACTCGTACCTCTCTCAAAAACTCTAAATAAACGTTTTCAATTATTGGGTGGACCTTTACAAAAATAATAAAAAACACAAGGGGGTTGGGCAGGTAATAAAATAATTAAAGCATGACAAACTAGCTTTTAAAACAATAAACAAAACAAGTAATTTATTAAAAAGGAATTAAAACAAAATTAATGTACAAGAAAAAATATTAAATTAAAAGCTAGTATCAAAAGGCAATTATACAAAATGCAATTTAATTATATAAATATGTATGTAGAAACATATATATTTGTTAAGAGAATTTAGAAAAATATATATATAATCAATTTATATACATTAATGAATTATCTAAATAATTTAACAAGAAAGGCCCAAACATATATCCCAAACACGTGGAACACAGAACGATTATTTAATTGAGTCTGATGTTTAAAAGTACAAAGGTAAAATATAAAAATAAACCAGAATAATAAAATAATCTAACACAAAACAGCTCTTCAAAACTGTTCCAAAACTGGCTGGAGAGACGGGCTCAAAGAGGTCGAACAAAGGCTCAAAACGGAGGTTCAAATGGCTATCAAATAGCCGATTCAAACACCAAGGACGGCTTGGAGTTTATGCAAGAGCGCTGGTCCGAAATCCAACGCAAGGCCGGGGTTTAATAAAACGTTTCAAGGCGTTTAAATGATTCAACAAAGGTTGAACGATTCGAAGCAGCCAGCTGTAGCAGTATAGAAAGCTGATTTTAACAAGCTTTTCTATAAGATGCAAAATGCTGTCGATGAGCAGGATATCAAACTGATATAATTAAACTGCTGTGTTTTAAAATTGATATATATCCAGAATGATATATATCCAACTGAATCCAACTGTCTGGAATAGAACTGACTGGTTTCTCTGTAAGGGGGAGACGAGCTAATTAAATATATGGTACGAAATGGGGAAAAGCATTTATAAACAAAATATTAAATGAACTTACGTGTGATATTATCACCAGACAACGCAGCACATTCAAGATTAATAATTCTCCCACTGGAGAAATTATTTATCTCTTCTTTCGCCAAACGGGCGAAAGAATCAAAACTTTATCAACACGTGTCTCCCCACTGGGCGACAGGTTGAGATCTCTTCCCGAACACGTGTAGAAAGCAAGTGGACGAGAAAAGCTATTCCCAATAGCATCTTTTTAAGAAGAGTGAAATTAGCTACCTATTTCATTAGCTCGACTCCCATGTAAGGATTAAAATATAAAAATAGGAATAAAATTCTAATAATAATAACTAACCCGTAGATAGGGAAATTATCAAAAATGATATAAAAAATAAAAATAAAAATAAAAATATAAAAAATATAATATTTTGCCCGGTAAATTCAAAAGGGGTCAAAAATAAAATAAAAGCTACAATTTCGATTCCGCCACCTGACACCAGGGGCGGAGGAGCTCAGAGAGGGACGTTTAAACTTAAACATACCCCCAGCCCTGAAGGAATATGATTCCTTCTGAATCCTGCAGCTTCCCAGCTCAGCCAGTTCCGGGGCCGCTGCTGGAAAAGGACTTTAAAAAATTTATTTCGCCTGGTTCCAATAAGAACCACGAGAACTGCGGGAGCACTCTCCTGGCGAAACCAAAACATTTTAAAAACAACAAAAGAAAAAACAAAATAGAACAAAAAAAACCATAATAGCAAAAATTTGTTGACATGGCTCTTACTGTGAATCGGGACTCCAGGAAAGATTTCTCCTTCTTCCAAACAAACACTTTTGCTTGAAAACAAAAAAAATTTAGATCTGAAGGACTTTATAAATTTTATCCAAAACGTCACAGGACGAATTAATTTTGAAAAAATATTAACAATTAATTATCAATGCATAAAAGAAACTTGAAAACTAAAAAATTTACAAAAGCTACAAAACAATAAGGGGGAGGATTCACCCAATTCAAAGTAAGAGTCCAGTCGCAAAAGCAACAAACTTTATTGTCTAAATTCCCATTAAAGCGTGAACTCATTTTGCGCCTACTTGTGCCGCAAGGAGTTCCAGCCTCGGCAAAGAAACTGCTTTATAAGGGAAACTTTAAATTTGAACGCCAACATTGCGCTCGTTATCAAGGTGGAGCCTTGATAAGTTCCCATCAAAACTTCCACCAACATTGCGCCTGCATGCGCAACAGGAAGCTTCAGCTTCAGCCACGAACACGTTTTTTGAGGCCAAACTTTGAATTTAAAAGCCAAAATTGCCCTCGATAACAAGGTGAAGCCCTGAGATGGTGCCATATCAAACCAAACAAATGTATCTGTCTTTAAGGGGAAAACACTATTAATCAAAAAATTTACCATAATTTTTTCCGCCTCCAATTCCTCCCGCACTCGGGGGGAGCTGGAGAATAATGGATCTAAACAAAAACAATTGGAATTTATTTTGAAACATTTAATACGAAACCCAAAAAGGTTTAAATCATTTTTGTTGATACATTTGTGTTTGAGAGTTTCAACAAATCTTAATTTAATTGCCACATGACAAATTGATTTGATGAAGTTCGAATGAATAAACAGGAAAAATGTATACTCCTTCAAAAGGAAAATTATACGAATAGTAACAAGCCTAATTATAGGCTTGAAGGGAAACTCCACAAATTTTTCCAACTCCAATTCTTCCCGCACTCGGGGGTCGTTGGAGGAGAATATCTCGGGCCAAAAACAAATAAAATTTAATTTGGAAAACTTGACCCTAAAACAAAAAAGGTTTATATCCCTCTTATTAATAAATTTGTGTCTGAGGGACTCAACAAATTTTAATTTAACTGCCAGATGACCAGTTAAATTTGCGACATTTAAATTAATAAGCAGGCAAACCTTATTTGCCTTCAAAGGGAAAATTACACGTGCAACAGGCACAGGCACAATTTTAGGCTTCTCGACAAACTCTGCAATTTCTTTCAACTCCAATTCCTCCCGCACTCGGGTGGAGTTGGAGAGCCATTTATTCAAAGCAAAATATGCTAAAAAGAATGTAAAATTTATTAATTCCTCCGCGGAATTCGCCCTAAACAAAAAACCATCTAAATAGGTATTCCTATTTATAAAACTAACCGACAAGGGGCTAGAATTTTCCAAGCTCTGAGCAATAGGCTTCAAAGCTTGAGCGGCCAAAAAATTAGAGTGGAAAAGTCCAGACGGGACTCCGTAAAAAATGCATATCTTAATGCTCTCTTTCAGCGCATTATCCCAGAAAATGCGCAAATAGTCCAGATGTATAGAGTCGATCCCCGTCTCCATATACATCTGGACGATCCTCGCATTTATAAAAAATTTAACACATGGCACGCTGCCATCATCGATTGAGGGAGACATCCACCTCCCTCGAACAGTTAAATCCGATCTCAACATCGGCGACTCAATCAAACAATCGTTCCGCTTTCCCATTCTCCGGAACTTCAACAATAGAGGCCTTGAGCGACTCAATTGGCCTCTCAATTGCTTTGGCGGAAAAGAGCTCATCAAATGAATCATCATTACTCTTTTCTGGGACATCCGCCGCCGCAATAAACATATCTCCCTTACTTGGAGATTCAATGAGGGATGGAGTTTCACCATCCAAACAAGGCTTACTTTCAAAAGCCTGCGAGCTGGCTAATAAAACATTAGCCTCGATCGCAGGAGAGAACTGATCCCCTGCCGCGGGACAATTCTCTGTTTGCCCATCAAGATCGGGCAAGCATGGCTCAAAGCGTGGGACTGCTGGCGGATTCACCGGGAGGCCACGTGGTCTAACATTGACCACAACTGGCGCCCCATCCGAGAGCAACTCGTCCGCAAACAGCATTTCGTTCCAGAGGAACTCGTGCGTTTGCGTGATCTTATCCAAAAAGGCCGCACCGGCCTCATCCAAATCCAAATCATTTTGGATAGCTTTATGTTCTATCTGAGTCAATTGGCTCAGATAAACATCAAGGTGGGCCCTGAAGGCTCGAATGGAGGGCTGTTTAAAAACTTCCAAACTGTGGAACAGCTCAGCCCTTGCCTGGATGGATCGCTCCACCTCTCGGTGTTCTCCTCTCAATTTCTGGAGAACATCCATTACCAGACTCAATTAAATAACAGAAATTAGGAAAACCCAAAATTGAAAAATAAACTTCAGCAAACTCCTAAACCACTGTCTAGGAGCATGTGAAGTCCATGTCGCGGTCGCCAAAAAGAAATAGGGATTTATGTTAAAGTTTAATTTGTAATTTTCAACAAAAAACAATAAGGCCAAATAAATTCAAATGTCCCCACTGGGAATTTAAAAAAAAGGAGTCGAGTTTTGAGAGTGGAATTGTGACCAAAATATGGTACCCTATTCTTTTAGAAAATATCCGAAGTTTAAACCGAAAAAATTAAATAAATATAAATTAAAATTATAATTAATATAAATTTAGAAAATAATTTAAAAATGAAATTAAAAGCAGGACTCGTACCTCTCTCAAAAACTCTAAATAAACGTTTTCAATTATTGGGTGGACCTTTACAAAAATAATAAAAAACACAAGGGGGTTGGGCAGGTAATAAAATAAATAAAGCAAGAATCAAACTAGCTTTTAAAACAATAAACAAAACAAGTAATTTATTAAAAATTGGATTAAAGAAAACAAATTAATGTACAAGAAAAAATATTAAATTAAAAGCTAGTATCAAATGAGGGCAATTATACAAAATGCAATTTAATTATATAAATATGTATGTAGAAACATATATATTTGTTAAGAGCAATTTAGAAAAATATATATATAATCAATTTATATACATATGAATTATCTAAATAATTTAACAAGAAAGGCCCAAACATATATCCCAAACACGTGGAACACAGAACGGTTATTTAATTGAGTCTGATGTTTAAAAGTACAAATAAAATATAAACTGAATAAACCAAAATAATCAAAATAATCTAAAACAAAACAGTTTAAAACAGTTCCAAAACTGGCTGGAGAGACGGGCTCCGGAGTTTGAACAAAGGCTCAAAACGGAGGTTCAAATGGCTATCAAATAGCCGATTAAAATCTCCAAGGACGGCTTGGAGTTTATTCAAGAGCGCTGGTCCGAAATCCAACGCAAGGCCGGGGTTTAATAAAACGTTTCAGGGCGGTTTAAATGATTCAACAAGGGTTGAACGATTCGAAGCAGCCAGCTGTAGCAGTATAGAAAGCTGATTTTAACAAGCTTTTCTATAAGATGCAAAATGCTGTCGATGAGCAGGATATCAAACTGATATAATTAAACTGCTGTGTTTTAAAATTGATATATATCCAGAATGATATATATCCAACTGAATCCAACTGTCTGGTATAGAACCGACTGGTTTCTCTGTAAGGGGGAGACGAGCTAATTAAATATATGGTACGAAATGGGGAAAAGCATTTATAAACAAAATATTAAATGAACTTACGTGTGATATTATCACCAGACAACGCAGCACATTCAAGATTAATAATTCTCCCACTGGAGAAATTATTTATCTCTTCTTTCGCCAAACGGGCGAAAGAATCAAAACTTTATCAACACGTGTCTCCCCACTGGGCGACAGGTTGAGATCTCTTCCCGAACACGTGTAGAGAGCAAGTGAACGAGAAAAGCTATTCCCAATAGCATCTTTTTAAGAAGAGTGAAATTAGCTACCTATTTCATTAGCTCGACTCCCATGTAAGGATTAAAATATAAAAAATAGGAATAAAATTCTAATAATAATAACTAACCCGTAGATAGGGAAATTATCAAAAATGATATAAAAAATAAAAATAAAAATAAAAATATAAAAAATATAATATTTTGCCCGGTAAATTCAAAAGGGGTCAAAAATAAAATAAAAGCTACAATTTCGATTCCGCCACCTGACACCAGGGGCGGAGGAGCTCAGAGAGGGACGTTTAAACTTAAACAATTATTTTATTCCAAAAGATAGTTCTTGAAAACTAAAAATGTTTATCATGAAATTTATTTTAATTCTCTCATTTTTTTTTGTTTTATTTGATGAATTTTTGATTATCCGGGCACCCACTATTTCCAACAAATCCCCTTATACTCTACTTTAGTATTCACATTTTTAGATAAAATTTGGTCTATAAAAAATAATTTGGAGATTGTGCTTCTCGTGAACATTATTAAATGATATTTTTGCAGTAAGGTTGATGATGGTTGACTGTCATGCAAGCTGAAATAATTTAAAAAGACTGCCAGTTACATTTCTAAAATTCTTTATGAAATTATGAAAATAAACTCGCCCTTTTATGAAGCAAGTTCTTATTATAATTCACTTGCCTGGGAATATTAAATTTCTCAGGACATTAAAAAATAAAAATCAAATTTTTTTATTATTCAAAGTTGGCGGAATTTTAGAGATTTCAAAAAAATTTAAATAAATTCCTACCAAAAATAAAAAAATAGTTTATTCATATAATACATGGGCGTAGGCAAGGGGAGGCAGGGGGACCATTGCCCCCTGGCTTGTCCTAAAAATTAAAAAAAAAAACAAAAAAACAAATATATATTTTTCCCATTGGGAATTTTTTTTTAACGCCCCAATCCACTACATTAATTTAATTTTTTTTTTATTTAAATAAATAATAATCTATGTATATATTAATTGCAAACCCCCCCTCTCGTCCTAACGAGAGGTTGGCCTC